>MU871756.1:4067-21399 GCA_036418205.1 Ostertagia ostertagi | reverse complement strand
AAGCCTCCCTATCTTGCCAGTGCCACTGCTCGAAATCGGCAGCAGAGGGCAGCTCCTATTCAGGGCGTCTTCACTGGCTCCTCTTGTTTTCTCACCACGGCTCGCAGAACCTGCACTTCAAGCAATGGCCCGCTCTATCCACTTTCTGGTGGAGTAGGATGCGCCTTTGAGATTTATACCGTAACCATAGCCTGCAGCGTAATCATGAAAACCATTTCTATGGAGAATTCAGTTTCCCTTTCCATTATCCATTTGCAGACACGTGAACAGTGAACAGTGAGCAGATGTCATCAAAGAAAAATAATTCCTCAAAGTCGGAAGAAACTTCCTGTTCCATTCCTTTCAAAGAGCAAGCATTGCTTCTTCCTTCTCCATGACCTTCAGAAAATACCATCAAGCGGGAAAAAGTTGCTGCATGAAGGAAGTTCCGGATTGTGTTCGGTGCTCACTTGATGCACGTTCTATGTGGCGGATGCCTCCGTATCTGCGTCTCATTTGTCCGTTATTGTCTTTCTTTCACTTGTTTTCTCTCATCTCTATGCACTTACTCTTTCCTCTCAATAGGTCACTAACCATCCAAAAAACCTGCGGATCGTGTATCATTAGAAAATATAGAGAAAATCCCTTCAATTTCATACTTTTAGGGAGTTTTCTTGTCTTATTTTTTACAATTGGTCCCTTCGCACTTTTGCTGATTATTTTTGAGCGCAATACATCTTCAATTTGTTATCAAACCGTAAGTCGAAATCTTAATGGACACCTTGGCAATTCTCTCCACTGTCGTACAAATTCTTTAGTAATGGCCACCACCGGTACGATCGTAGATCACACAGATCAGGTATGCCCTTGGAAATAGCTAATTGAGAAGAATACCTGAATACTGGGAAATGAGGTCTTTGCTCTACTGCTCACCAATACCTGAAGGTTCGGTTACCAGCTTGTACAAAAACGTGGTTTCTGGCTCATCAACTCTTCAATGGCAGTTTGTGACTTTGTGAAATCCCAAGCATGTCTGATGGCGTTTCCCACACTTTTTACGGATGCGCTAATGGAAAACAAAAGGCGTGTGATGAGACACCTTGTCTAAGTCGGTCAACTCTGCGATATCATATATGCAGAGCAAAAAACAACAGCTTATCTACCGCTCTGTTGAGCCGAGTGAAGATAGCGCAGAAGTCGTAAATGCTGTATACACTTGAATGGCCTATCTGTTCATTAATTGGCATGCTTCTGTAAGGGGTTTAGACCTTTGCTAGGATTTCCCTTTTACGGAAGTGTGACAGCGGTTTTGCCTTTGCTATAAGCTAAGGAACTTGAATGGATAATAATTCCAAATTTTGATTGGGTAAAAGCAAAATGCAGCGGAGAAGCTAAAGCGGATATTTTCGAAAAAATAAGGATAAAAAATTGTTGCTTTCTCAAACTGGATTTCCGTGTTAATATTCAGATTCGCGTTTATATGTCACAATTTATCTGTAGAGCCTTTTCCAAAAACATCCCCAGATTCAAGTTTTTGGGAATTTGTAGATTGGACTATAATTAAACGACACATTGATAACACACTGATCCCCGTTTGAATAACTAAACAAGATTGTAGGTGGGATCTATGAATTATGCGCTCCGCATAATGTATACTGAATCGATTTAACAAACCCTTGATCGACCCGCCGCTCTCTAAAACGTCTACGCCTGACGCCCACGCCCAGACACGCCATGTGGGCCCCACCGTGCCATGCGATGACAGCGAACCCCGTTTCCTTGCTTTCATTTATACAAACAATATCGATCTGAAATGCAAACTTCTTACGCTAATTCTCGTACTACGTTCAACTCATACTTTAACGGCAGATCGGACTTATCAGCAACGTACCTGAAAATAAACAACTGAACAATTCTCAACCACCTGATCCAATTTAGCTGCGCGTACAATTGAACCATTAAGTATGCCTAACTTTGACGGAGCAGCCCCGTTTGCTGCACCAATTCCAGAACTCTCCCACTTTACTTCCCCATCTATCTTTACTACCTCATACACTTGCATTACAGCCCTAAACTGCAATATTTTCCACAAACGCAAAACCAGTCCTGGTACGCACCGACTGTCCTATCTCACTGAACCCCAAGCAAGGACACCTACTACTCTCGGGCCAACCAAACTTGCAATCTCAACGATTACCTGCTCCGGTTTTCAAAAGCCATCAACACGTGCCTCGTTTCTTATTCTGTGGAATGATGTTATTTTTTTTGCTATAGTACCTTTTTTAGAAAGTGCTTTTAGGCCTAACTATCTGAATTCTCCTAAAGAGAAACCTGTACATTATGGCTTGTTTAACGCGGTGTGTAACACATATTTAGTTGAACTAAATTTCCAAAAATTCACGAGGAGGAAATACAAAATCAGTTGCCAATGGCCCGCCGGCGCATACTTTCCCACGCATCGAATTAGTGTGCCGCCGACGGCATACGAGTCGGTCAAAGGGTTAAAGTTTAGTGGATGTCGCCATTCACAAAATTTTCCCTATTTCTTGACCCACATTCAAGGAGCTATCCTCAAACTATGTGGATTTCGAACAATCAGATTTCCAGTTTCACAAGAATGCTGGGTTGTGTACAAAACATTCGCCCCATACGGGACCGCACCTCTTGCTTACCGGCAAGTGCGCTACCAAGTTACGCTACCAGGGCACCATTTCATCCCAAATTCAGCTCTTCATGGTGTACTTACCATAGTTGTCAGCACTCACAAGTTTTTGTTTAGATTTTAAGTTTTATTTCAGTTAGTTCTTTGACAGTTTTTCATTTCACATAAACACAGTGATTTATGGCAACCCTTACCAAGGTAGGCTTGAAAATTCCCATGGATTTTTAAATCGAAGCCTATGTAAACCAATAGAGCTTGGGGGGGGGGGGGCTGGTTACAGACGTGGAAATCAAAACTGAATATGCTGAGGAAGCTACAGATGGCGCCATCTTTTTAAAATTTGGAAGCCCTCACTTAAAATGCCGAAATTTTGTTGTTAGGAGGATCAAACCTTGGACCACTTTGATCGCCCGCACCTTCCTTGACAGTTCTACGTAACAGTTTTGAAACTCATATTTGTCATATTCTTCATGTTCGTTCATTTGTTCATATTCATATTCATTCCAGGCTCTATAGATTTGCCTAGATCTTAATTCATCACATAGAAAGTTAAAACCCTTTCCTAGTTAGCACCCTAATAATTTACTGCAATCACCACGGGCTGCAACTAGCTGTAATCGTCCCGGCTATAAGCTGCGATATAATTCTCGGGATTCAGGATCACTTTTGATAATACACACATAAGCAGAGTTTTGATCGCTTATTCAATTGGGAACAGATTTGTAGCAATGAAAAGCTGAGGTTACGTAGCACTGATATTGGGGTAGGGTCAATTACGCATGCGTTTTCCATTCCTGGATTGAACCTCTGCCGGACTAACCAAGCTTGTGAATAAATAGTAATATTGGTACATTTGAACCGATAAGAACACAGCCTTGAAAATCCGCTGATCTCCGCTAGTCATGTTTAGGTCAGGCTGAATGCATTCGCTGCTACCACTACTTTGAATGGGGTGAAATGCGGATTCTGAGTGGAAATTGATCAACACCCATCATTTGAGAAGCTAGCGAGTCGAAGACGCTTGCCAGATACAAAAGAAACGCCTGAATAAAGTCCAAATTGCAGCCTTAGGATTGTCCCAAATGTTGATACGTCTGCGTCTAACTCGTGCACTATGTTCTCTCACGCCTCTCACCACCTGCTATGTGAACTTTGTACGAAAGATGTGAGCCTTAAAAGTTGCATAAGAACGCTAATGACGAGGTGCAACCTATGTGGAAAACACGGTTGCTTTTTCGCCTTGAACCTGTTCTGTAACGTTTGTTGCCAAAATTGAAGGCTCATAACTTTCTTAGTAAGTTTACGTAGCACTTTGAGTGTCCATATTTGTAATCAGCGTTCGAGATTAGATCTTTGTTTCCTTACAAAGTTCTATGGGGATTCCAAAGCTATTAAGTTAAAGGCACAACCCAGGCAGAGGTCGTGTGAACTCTTCTCTTCGGTCAGAAGTATAGAACCCTAGGGGACAATCACAAATGTGGCGTTCACGTGCACGGAATTCGACCGACAAGAACGCTTTGGGCTTGCAAAGTAAGCTGCTCGAGCTGCAGCGAACGAGCTCTCTTATCAGGCCGTTGTCTGGTGCTCTCTCATCTGATGCGCTCTCTCGCCCCATACTCTCCTCTTCGCGCTTAGTCTCTCGTTCCTTTAGCACAGCCAATTAGGAAGGTGAGTGAGCCCTCAACCTGAGCGTTTTCGACGGATTCTTTTCCTTTTTTCTTCACTGCCGGCCCACTTGGCACCGATACATTCACATTCGTGTGCAAGAGCCACACCAGTGCGATCCTGGGGCATGCCTTTAAGATGCTGATAATATACATCGTTTTCTGAATTTCTTGCCTGCTTCATTCTCCAGTGCAACAACCACACTTAGGTGATCCCAGATGCGCTTTTAAGTCTTTGTGCGCCTAAGGCGACTGGGCTGCCCTCCTCAAGCAATTGCGTTCCATGACTAGTTCTGCCAAGCACTAACTATCCAAAATATTCGCGTGCTGAAGCAGTGTCGTATAGACCCAGGAATATGACTACGTGGTTCTGTTCCGTTTCATGCTGCTATTTTTCCTTTTATACTACATAATTAGAAAGGGTACTGTTAAGGACTTGTTTTTCGCGGAAGCTCCGCAAAGTTGTCTACGTAGCTCGGCCTAATCCCGCCTAATCGGCTATGCGTCTGTCTGGCCACAAAATACTCACTTCTGCCCATCAACGTCACACCAGCATGCAGAAAGGTAACGAATTTCACGATGAGTAATCCATTTCCAGATGCGCCCGCGCGTCTGATTTCTAATAGGTTTGAAAGAGGTTTGATCTGTTCAGTGACATGCGAGGGCTTGTATGTTGAGCCTCTGTTTTCCTGTACAAAGGTCGGTACCATGTATTCAGAGGGACGAAAGGTTAGGCTAGCCCGGGTAGGGTTCCGGGGACCTTACACCAGTGCATACCAAAGCCTCACTTCTCTAAACGAATTCTTACCAGCATATTATAATGCTCACTGAATCGCCGATTTCGCCGGCTGGAAATCGACAGCGTAGCGCTAATGCATTCGCTATTGGTTGCAGCATTTCGGCGGGGGCCAGGATACGGTAAAGTGTGCCGCCTGCCTGCCAACGCGGGAGCGTTCTCGGACTCCACCGGCGCATTGAGCAAACATTTCAGCGTTTCTCCTTCCATAGTGAACTGATTCATCAAATGATATATTGATCATGGCGCCTCGTTGTCATTTCACCTTTAGCAGTTCCGAATGTCCTTTGTCTATGACGTGACGCTAAAATGGGCCTCTTGAATTTGAGGGGTTAGGGCTTGAAGTGCGAAAAAAAGCCTAAATCGGTGGGCTGTTCATGTGAGATGTCCAGGATTTCTATGGAGGGTATGTCGATACATCAGTAAGGAAGTAGCGCTCACAAAGGACCGCTGAGCCATCCATATAATCTGCGCAGCTAATCCGGATAGTCTCTAATATTGCCACGAAGGACCGAAATCTTTTCACGTGGGTTTGGAAGAAACTTCTTCAGCAATTTCACTGCTGCTAACGATATTTTCCAACACTTTGTTTGTTTATTTATTTATTTATTTTCATACGTCTAAGCGGCATGCCACCCCAAAAGGGGCTTAATAAATTAACGAAGCAACCAAATTAGCAAAACCATTTTCAAGGGTTTTGCTAATTTGGTTGCTAATTTGGGAACAAAATTGGTCCGATACCCATCCAGAAAGCCGGTACTTGGTTCCTAGTGTGAGGCTAATGTCTGTGGTTGTGACACTTTCCATTAGTGGAAGTGCAATAATCAAATAGAGGGGTAAGAAATCAAGTGCTGCTCACGGAAGCTCCAGATTGTCCACCGTTCAAGCCCTGAAGTCACACAAATCGCTCTATTTAGAGGCTCACGTTCGTAGAAGGATCGTCTGGCGCACCACTGGCGCAAAGTGGAGTCGAAATCTTGCCCCTTCACGTCACAAGCATTATATGCATTCCCACATAGCATGCAATACGGGTTGGGGACAAAGAACAACAACTGCGGAATGCGCCATGTACTGGATCCCCATGCAAATGATATTCAGATTTTAGTAAAGGACGGCCGCCACGCCATGCGTTCGATCAACCCCTCAGAATGAAACTCGGACGTGTTGACAGAGGTGAGCTGTCAGCACCGTGGTCATATCCGCTTACTTGACAAGAGGAACTGATAGGTTTTTATAGAAGAAAACTTGGTAAACTGTCCCAAATCTCTGCAATGGATTATTTCAGAGCTGAGGTTTTCCCTTTGGGGATGAGCGTGTTCTTTTTCCTGCACAAGCTGCGTACGCTATCGTTATCAATAGAAGATTTTCGGTCATAATCTCGAATCCTGCAGCTTTGCCTTAGCCACGATCAGCATAATCTGTCGGTAGGACTTTAAGCTGTCGACGTAACGGAGCTGAACTATGATTTCCTATGAAAATTAGTGCATAAATAAGACTCTCAGTGGCGATCCTTTCATGAATGAGCATATCGATAAATGTACATATGGAGAACACCCGAGAAACCGATTTAGGGAATGGCTCACTTGGCCAGTAATAGGAACAGGGATAGAAGAACAATTCGCGGCAAGAATTACGATGCCTGTCAAGTAATGTGGTGGTCCTTGAATGATTCTGGAAAAGAATCAAGCCGTCCGAAGATAGGCATTTTGAGGTCGGCGCTATCGCAATATACGGGGCATTGTGGTAGCAATGCATTCAAAAGTATGTGAAACATGTCCTTTTTGTTGAAAACTGGACTATTCGGCGGAGGGGGAGAATCCATCGAGAGAAGTCCATGGGCTGGGCGAAACCATATTTTGTTTTTGCTCGGAGTTCGTGCGCTGGCCTTGCAGGATGGCCGCCCAGGTATGAGATAGCGCCCGAGAATTTTATGCGGGTACTCAAGACACTTAGTGAAAATGGGAAAAAATTCGGCAGTTTGAGAAGAAATTTTATTGAAGAATTCACTGAGGAGACTGCAAAATGGATTAGTCCATCTCGAAAAGTAAAGGTGCTAGAATAAAATAGCAAAATTCAAATAACGTCTGCAAGACGGCCACATGTTCTGTAAAAGGTTCTCTAAGATTATCCCTTGAGGCTTTCCAGTCAGATAGGCGCCTACCTAGTTGACCACTGAAGGACAGAACCTGGGACCTGCCAAGGGTATAAACCGACACAACGGCCAGACCTTTGGAATTGGCGTCCCTTGCCACTTCTCTAACGTGTGCCGCTTCTGAAGCACTCCAACGAGAATGAGCGTATTCTTTATTGAAGTGGCGTTTAGCTTTCGTCTGAGGTGGCCTTGCTGGAATACCAACTTAAAGGACGTGACACGCTCAAAAGGGGTGCACAGCTCGTTTACTCATTAATGTACTAGTACACGCGCCACGGTCGCGTTCAGTCGCCCACGTGAAGGTGGGTGTCTCCTTTTGTTGCGCGCTTACCCCGCTCGACACTGTTCTGTTTCGTTGCGATAACAAAATCGTCAGTCTGTTTGTTCTACGATGCTCAGCGCCGTTCACCGATAGCATAACATTGACTCAGGCGGTGCTAAAACAAAAATTTCAAGCAGAAATAAAATTTGCCACATGCGGGCCTAGTGAGTTTTGGGATGCCCGACGTTTCCCTTCACTTAAACGATTGCGAACGGAATAAATGCGAATCTCCCTTCTTTATTCGAGGAAAGGGGATCAGGGACACTGATGGGGTTAATCGTGTAGCGCATTTTAAACCTTGGACAGTACGAAGCCTCTAGGAGAAGCCTCCTCTCTTTCTGGAGTTACCAACTCCTCCAGAGCAACGGAGTCCTTTATCTTGTTCTTGATAGTTAACTGCTGTTTTTGGCCGCAGTTCGCCTTGCGAATGTTTCACAAGAATGCTGGGTTGTGAACAAAACTTTCGCCCCAGGCGGGACTAGAACCCGCACCTCTCGCTTTCCGGGCAAGTGCGCTACCAGTTACGCTACCGGGGCACCATTTCATTCCAACTCAGCTTTTCATAGCGTATTTACCACGAAACAACCGGCTCATCAATTTATACTTGTGAGTGCTGACAAGCAATGGTAAATGCACCACGAAAGGCTGGGTTGAGGTGAAACTTAAAGAATGCTAACCTTCAGTTGGCCTAGAAGACGTTATATCAGTCAAATAACAAT
Organism: Ostertagia ostertagi; assembly: GCA_036418205.1. NCBI lineage: Eukaryota > Metazoa > Nematoda > Chromadorea > Rhabditida > Trichostrongylidae > Ostertagia > Ostertagia ostertagi. The sequence goes on along the minus strand of MU871756.1, from coordinate 13,105 downwards.
GAATTGCCACCACGGTGACAGAGAAGAAGAAGAAATCATGGCGCAATCTAAAAGAAATCGAGTGGCAATGAAGAGATTCAGTGTTTTATCACTTCCAATGAATAGAATAGAAATTGCTATATTAGAGAATAATTTATTTATTTGCGATGTATAGGAATTTGCTGTGTTGACGAATTTTTATTGTCTGAAAAAATGTATCATTTACCCGCCATGGTACCACGCACTTTGCATTTCAGCTAACTAACGCATGGCTCTATGATCGCGAATGTGAGTAAAATGCGTGGCTCATCCCCAGATAAGCCAGTAGCACCGTGATGCATCTTTTTTTTATTACAAGCAACTAAACAGTTTTCCACGGATCATACAATGAATAACATAGTGGAATTATTCCCCTATAAAGCTTTCTAAGTGAGTCGATCTGTGACCTGGAACCGTTTCCTATTGAACGCGCTTCTTGCCGTGTCCTAACGCCAATGAAGAGATGTTATAGCTTGCCTTTTTCCTATTTTGTCTTAGGACAACGCTGTTTCCCTAAAACGGTGGCCAACTCGACAAGTAAAAAGTAACCCCGCCAATAAATGACTCTAAGCTTATCACGGAACCAATTACATGTCTCATACCACCATTATTTTTTTTTCTACTATCCAGAAAATTTGTCTATCACAAAATTTACGGTTCTGTTGTTTTCCGTTTCCTGAAACTACCCATGGTACGCACGGGGTGGGCCGCAATACGATATCAAGATACAAATTTATCACAGTAGCGCAGTTCGAAGTGAAATACTACGGGTCTCCACACAATATCCATTGTCGTCTTTCAGTAAATCTTGGCATCGAGCTTTCAGTCATTGCAGCAACCAGAGATGGCAATACCTTAATGGCGTACCTTTTCGGCCCTTGTCTCTTCGTCGAGCCTTAACAGAAACGAACTTGATGTCGACCACCCGACCACTAGTCATCGTTAAGACTGATAAGGCTGAAAACAAAAGCCGCGTAAAGCCGTTACTGCCATCTCAACGAATATTTGATCGTCCTGTTAGAGCCTTCTCCTTATTTCCTTAAGATGCATGAATGATGATTCATCAGATATGATCCTTCGCCGCAATAGCTACAGCTCAGCGAAGTTTCGGGCGATTTAGCCATGGCATGAAGAGCTTCCTCAGGAATTTCGTCCCAGAACTTTCTACAGCTCCTTCCGAACTTTTGTGTGGCATGTTCCTAAATACTACCTTTGCCCTATAGCATGTGAGCCAATTGCATTGGTGTTCGATGAAATGGCTAAGAGGGACTTAAGGAGGGATGTCAGCAGCAGACAGACTCGACAACTTTCTTGAAGCCTCCTCCCTTGGTCACGCCTGCAGCCAGGGTCAACCCTGCGTTGCGCAAAGAACAACGAGGGGGTCGTATTCAGCCGACCGAAAAGGGAGGGGGTCGTATCCACAAACGGGCTGCAAGACGGCTTGAAAAGTGCAGTGTCCGGGAGTGCACTTTCAGCCTCTAATGTTCTCCAGGAGCTCTGCACGCTGTCGGAGAGTCACACAGACATGAGCTCCATGGGAGCATTAAAGCATGCAGAGCACTATAAGTCTCACCATCAGCTTATTATCCTTAATCGACGCTATCCGGACGGCGCTTTTGCTCCGCGGCATAGATCAAGAGTACAATAGACAATAGCCAAAAACTTTGTTACAGTGTAGTGCAAAAACATGGTCTGTCTTCGATGATGAAACATTCCTGAAATCCCGAGGAGAACAAAGTGTAGAGCAGTTCATGGGAAAGTGAAACAAGAGTGCCATATAACAGCACAATACAACTCAATCAGGATACTAACACCTTCTTCAGGAAAACAGAAGACTTTCAAATGCGAGTGCGAATTCTGCCCACAGATAGGTGCACGGCGTATACCCGAGCAGCGTTTTCCATAAAAACGCCTCCTCTGTCAGCGGCCGTAAGCAGACAAACTTTCTGAAGAGAGTTTCGATGCTTTCAAATAAAATCTAAGCGAAACAAAGTGTAGCGAATTTGCTGAATTGAGTTCTAGAGACGCCGTAGGAAAATTGAGGCAGAAGAAGGAATTTCAGGGAAAATTTCACAGTTGTTATGAAGTACTCTTCGAGTGGATTCCAACAATCTTTACCGCTTCTCATCACATTAATTTCAAAGGAAGTTATGGGCCTTTAAAGACTGCATAGTCGCGGTCCAGGAAAAAAAGGCTTGAAAAAAATCAAGGTGGAATTGACGGAACAACGGGACTATTTTTGAGCGAGTGATTATTTCAAGAAGTTTTAGCACTTATTCGAAAGCTCTAATCCTCTAGTTTCTAATTAGCCTTAGACATCTGCAAAATGTTGAGTATGAAGAAAGTTATTAACGTTTGAATGTCGAAAACTCGCGCCTTCTCAAAAATCGGACCCCAAACCACCCAAGAACGGAACAACGGGACTATTTTTTGAAAAAATGATCGCTGGAAAATTTTCAGGTGCTTGTTCGAAAGCTCTAATCTTCTAGTTTCTAATTAGCCTTAGACATTTGCAAAAAGTTGATTATGAAGAAAGTTATGAATGTTTGAATGTCAAAAACTCGCGTGTGCACAGAAAACGGAACAACGGGACGATTTTTTGAAATATTGAACATCCACAACATTTCAAATACTCCTCAGGAAGAAAACTATTTATATTTTCAAAATTTTGGTGTCCGATTTCATGAAACAGCTTCTGAAAGAAAATATAACCTTCTGAATGGAGGGGTTTGGATTGCAATGTAATTGCTACAAGGTTTAGTTTTTCAGATTATAAGGTAAGGAAAGTTGAGAGATCGAAAAAATCCTGGTGGGTTTCTGAAAGTAGAAATCTTTACGATTAAAATGATGTATTGGTTTACGCAAAAATTTGAAAATTCCTTCTATTTAATGAATAAAACTTCATTTGCCTCGATTCCTCCTCTGAGCGAGACAGAGCGCGCGGATTGACCACGGTCCACCACTTCTCCATGTTGGTGACTGCCATCATTGATGAGCATTGATGAGCATTAAATTATGTGAAAGACATGATAGTTAATATGGGGGGTCGTACCGATACCCCCGAAAAGGAAGGGGGTCGTAAAAATTTTGGAATTTGCGCAACGCAGGGTTGACCCTGCAGGCTGCAGCTAGTTGCGCCGTCTCCATATTGCCTCCACCATACCGTCCCACAAGGCACTGGGGTATACCTCTAGACCTCGAACCTATCTTCGGCCTTGAGTAAGCTTCGTGTATGGGAAAAGGCATGATGTTTGCTGCCGTGGAAGCCTATCCGGAGAGCTACAATCCGTTGGATACAATAACTTCGTATATAAGCTACTCTTGTTCTTATCCTGTGGCTTACGATACAAAACGTAAAATTACTTGTAGAGGCTACATCAACCTTTTCAATTCAACATTCTATGTTATCCGATATTTATGGCGCCACATGTTATGAAGGATTTAGTTTCAATTGCGGATCCTCTTTTTGGCTTTCATTATATCATAGGAATAGACACTCCGCCCGGTAGCGTAAGTTTGCTAACCTATGGAGTAATTTAGCTACTTAAGATATCCAAGAGTTGATATATGATAGCTCAGTGACTAGGTGCGCTGCTGATCGTATATCAGTAGGAGTCACTCCTCGTGAGGATCACTAAGGCCACTAAGCGTTTTGTCCTCGCGGTACAGTCCAAGCCAAACGCTCAAAATAATCTTGAAAAAAGGCCTGCAGCAGCAGAACGACGGCACGCCAACCGTGTTTCCCTTCGGATGTTCCTTGTTGAGAATAGCTAAAAGTATTTACATGTAACCCTTTATCTTTTAATCGCGGCCATAAGCTCCCAATTTAAGAAGCCTTGGACCACAGGAGCCCTAAGCTTCAGCTTAGTCACTCGTCTGAGATGAGAAGTTTGTTTAGCGGTTTTGCAACCGGGATCATCACTGTGAATTCACCGATCTTTGGGCTTATCCTTTTCCTTGAAGACGTATTCGATAGACCGTGCCGCGTGTTGATCCATGAACTTCTCTGGTACCCCCAGTACGTGATTCAGTGAAGGCTCGTTATACCACTCTGAATTCCGAATAATAAAAAGTGAACTTTTCAAATGAGTGTCTAAAATTGAAGCGAATGCAGCGTAGAGCAGCGGGAGTCAGTTCTCACTTCTGCTGGAAAGCTCCCGCACAGTTCAACAAGGCCCTAAAGGCACAATCCGCGAAAGTCGGGTGAGCATTCTCTTCTGTCCGCAGGACAGAACCCTGAAAGACAATTATAGTGTGGCACTTCCGTGCGTGGAAATTGCCCGACAAGAGCGCTTGATCCTGTAAAGACATTTTCAACTGCTATAATTTCCCCGGACCGCAGCAAGCTGTTCATCTGGCGCCCTCTCATCTGTTGCGCTCTCCCATACTCTCCTCTCCGCGCTCAGTCTCTCATTGCCTTAGCACAGCCGATTACGAAGGTGAGCAAGCCCTTAACCTGAGCGTTTTCGACGGATTCTTTCTCCTTTTTCTTTACTGCCGACCACATTGCACAAATACTCTATTTCGGAAGACGAGAAGAAGAATCGAGTGCAGACCACACACCATAAGAGACGACGGCCAAGGGAAAAACGGCTTTTTTTCCTTGGCCGTCGTCTCTTATGGTGTGTGGTCTGCACTCGACTTTCTCGTCTTCCGAAATCGAGGGTGCTTTCGAGTTCGTGTGCAAGAATCACACCAGTTTGGTCCTAGAGCATCCTTTTACACTTTCCTTGCTCCCATAGGCCGATGTCAGACTTTGCGAATCGCGCGATTCGCTAGCGTCCGCGGTCGCGTTGCGGTACCAGCCAATTGAGTGATTCACTGGCCGCGACGCGACCGCAGACGCTAGCGAATCGCGCGATTCGCAAAGTCTGACATCGGCCTTATAAGGATAAGGCCGACGCACCTCGGTTGAGTAGCATCACTCGAGGGGCTCGATCGGCAGCTTTACTAGCTCAGTTTGTGCTTTGCGGCAGTCCGATTAGGATGCTGGAGGTATCCCTCTACGAATGACTTTCGACGTTTCAATTCGTGCAAAATTTAAAGGCAAAGTTCGGGCTCAGACCTACCTAAGAAACCCTTACCATGACTAGAGATGCTGGGCACGCAATGCAAGTTATCGCTATGAAACCGTCACCAGGCCTAGAGCCAATTAACTATTTAAACGGACTTCCACCAAAACATACATGGTCCTCCACGGAATCGATGTCGTGTCTGCGTCCCTGCGTTGATTGCTTATTGCTCTTCTCCTCCGGATTCTCTACCACTCTCTCTGCGCTTATCTCTCATCTCCTCCCTGTCTTTTGAACTTCTCCACAGCATTGAGCAAAATGCTCGTATTTCCTGTGCATGTCAGGATTTTCTTTCCTTTTTTCTCCATTGGCGGTCCACCTCTCATCCCTACTTTCACATTTGAGTGGAATCAACCCATCAATGTAATCCTGATTCTTGCCTTTAATTCATGGTATTTCCTGAAAGTAGGCAAATGTTACCCCATAGCGTACTCACCAGGATATATATTTCCCCACAAAACGACCAGAATAAAAATTTCTCAGCAAACTTTGCCCTGATCGTTTCCTGGTACGCTATCGTCCTTTCAAGGTAGGCGTTTAGGGATTCTCGGCATTTCTAGCTGAGCAGAATGTGATGAGTTCTTCGACCGAGCTACATTGATTGTGATTGTGATCTATCAATTAACATACGCTCAAACAATAAGTCTGATGTTACTGCTCTGATTATTCCCTATGAAGTTGGGCATACTCGTCACCTGAGCGAGCGGCGATCGGTCGCGCCTCAGCTTGGGACTCGCAGTATAAACTACGTTCAACTCTGGTGAGCTTTTTGTGCTTTTTATTTTTGAAATAGTTTCAAAATGATTGAAATTAGGCGGGTAATATTTTTCAGAAAATAGCAGCTACAAAAAAAGTTGCGTTAGCTTTTTTGGGAGTTTTTACTCGGTGGATCCAGTGGATGAAGTTAAAAAATGATTTCATAAAAGCACATGGGTTTTCATGAATTCACTGAATTCGTTCGAGACCAACTCTTTCTAACAATCATCGATTGAAGCTCCAGAAAGTTTCCTAATTATGGAAGAAGGTAGCACAGGCCCCCTATGCCAGGCCGGCGCCTCAGCAATACCTCGTATGAATGTCAGGGATACTGTAGTTGTGACAGTGTACTGAAAAATAGCCCAAAGTGGTGCTATTCACCTCGCTCTTACTCAAGAGAAAGTAGGACAATTACCCATCCTAGATCACCAAGTGGCAATTGCTCGATGCTATTGGGCACCTGCAAGCAAGTCCCCGAACAGAGGTACTTAAGAGACCATACTGCTCAATTTTTCGCCTAACCTATTCGGAATAAAGGAAGCAACAAAGGAATAAGCCATATTTTACCGAGCGCAGCGGTCGAGGTACGGTAGCAAAGCGGTAAACTGCGTTCAGCGCTAGACACAACCGCTTTTGCGAGCTGGTATTCACCAAAATAGCCAAGCGCAAAAAAATGCGTATCGATAGGTTGATTTTTAAAAAATTGATAAAGATGTTTTGTATTTTTGAATAGTGTTATTGTTCTAAGTTTCCTCAATACACTGGCAGTTCATTGAAACTCTCGAGCGTTTTGAATGAGTTGCCCTTCTCAACACACTGAAGACCCACTGATCGCGCATGCGCGCAGGTTTTCGCGCGAATGAGCATAGTTTTGCTCAATTTCTTGGTATTTTTATGAAAAAAATTGTCGTTTCAATCGTTAGAACCAGAAAATCTATACCCATTACAAGTAACGAATTTATTGGAAGAGTAGTGCTGATTTTGGAAAAATATTGAAAAAGATGCCGAGAACACGGCTTTCGTCGATGTTTCCAATGTGTAAATATCATGTTGGGGGAAATGAAAAACGTTCACTCTGACTTCATTGTGTGGAAATGGCTGAATGTCAGCGAGGAGCCCAACAAGATGATTAGGATCCGAAACCTTCACATCGGACATGTTGTAAAGATTTCGTTAATCTTGAAAATCTCGTACGATTTTGGATGGGTTGGTCCGAGATTCATAAACATAATACACCTCTGCAGTGTTTTCCTTGGGCGGAAGTGGTGTAGTGCAAGTGGCACGCTTACCACGCGAGCGGTCCGGGGATCAAATCCTGGGTCGTGAGTCGCCCGGGCCAACCAAGCCTTCCATCCCTCCGGGGTCGGTTAATTGGTACCAGACTTGTCTGGGAGGATAAAAACACTGACTTGTACATCGGCTGGCCCCGCAAGTCATTGTATAGGCCACATCGCATTCAAACGCCACTGCGAATGTACAAATGGAAGTAGAATGCGTGCCGCATCCTCCCAACCACCATAGTAGTTGCGGTCTTAATTCTATCACCCGTGAGACCCTGAAAGGGCGAAGGGCTCTCTTGGCCCCTTCCCCATTCTCCGCTCCCAAAATCAGCAGAAGTTGTTTCTAGAGATGAGGAGTTGGGACGAGGGGGGGGTTAAGTAGCTACTGATTTGGATTTCGTCAATCACCCTTCACGAAAAATTGCCCTAACCCTTCAAAGATTTTGTATCGTCAAGATTTGCCTAGATTTCGAAGTTGCCCAAGTCTCTGAAGTTTGGAAAATCTAAGCAAGTCTTGAAGAAAACAGCTGAAGGCTGTGTTATTGCAAGGGTAGCCCCATGCCAACCAGACATACTTCCTTGTGAAATGCTAAGAGCAAGCACCTTTGAGAAGTTCTTTAAAAGCTGAGAACTTTGTGAACTAACATAAGGATTACTGGAATGACACTCCAATCTAATGTCTTGATCTTGCATTAAGTAGTTGCTATAACACCAAGATGAACAATCTAAATGTTTCCTATCTTTCAAAATCTTCAGCAAAAGTTCACGCTCTTAGCGCCCTTTGAAAAGAAGCAGCATAAGTCATTAATGCAAGCACAAAGCCTTCTAGAGTAGCCCTTGATCCCATAGATAAAGGCTGACCAGTCAGCCGGAACGAGCCTCATCGGACGGCCGCTAGGGTCTCATGTTCGCAAAGCCTAACCCAGATTAGTCTGCGATTAAGCAGTTCCATGCTGGCGTATGATCATTTACTCCGCTTCTATGACTAACAGACCCAATGTCTTGACGGGCATCAGTTTGTGCGCAGAAAAGGGCTAACAAAGTCCACTTGGATCAATTACCTCAGCTTTATTCACTCAGTACACCTTTTCACACCCGAACGTTCCTCACTAACATACCTGAGTTGGTTCCGTGTAGGAGTTTCTTCAAATCCGGTACATTCGCTACATAAACGTAGACCATTTTTCAGCATGATTCCAAATGTAGCGCCAGTTTCGTCGTAGCATGTCGGCGATGAAATCTAGCCTTGTTTACTGTATTCTCGCACTTTAATTTGCGCACAACAGCGCGTGACCGGAGAGCTCGGGCCAGTATGTTTTCAACGACTGTTGCGAAACAGTTCAGCATTTCTCCATACTTCCTTAACACTGATGGCCATCTAGTGGAATGCCATCCTTCCTTAGAGAAAAGGAGACGAAAACCTTCTGGGGTCTATTCCAGTTAGGGGGGCATCATGATGCAGTTTCTCGGCGAACTAGTGTGAACTCGAACATTCCAGCTTTTCACGCATGTCAAGTGACTGCCCTCACCCCCCACCCCCTAGACTGGCTACACTCCCCCTGGCTCGGAGTTACCCTAGCTTTCTGGAAAAACTGCATCATGATGCCCCCTAACTGGAATAGACCCGCCTTTGTTTTTTTCGTTTTTTCACCCAGAATTATCCTGAGAAATGGCTTTTTGTAATTTACCCATGTAGGTAAAAGTAATCACATGCTAACAGTAGGGAAACCGTGTCGTTGAGAACAAATTACTTCATAGAGTGTCTTGTGTCCTCCAAACCTGAAGGGACGATGGCATAGGACCACAGCTCTGCTACTGATCTGATATCGGAATCTTCTAGTTTTGTGTTACCTTCGATAACGTGCCTGTAACAGCTTTCGTTTTGATTTTCGCGTAGGGCAAACAGTCACGA
>MU871755.1:2024-21342 GCA_036418205.1 Ostertagia ostertagi | reverse complement strand
ATGAAATGGTTTATTTAGGCCCTATTGAACAAGATAACTACTAGGAATACCGCTCACATCGCACAAGTTGGACTGGTTGCACCCGAGAATGATCAACTGCTGAAGACGTGTCACGTTCACAGGGAGAGGGGACCTCATAGCTGACGGGGGTATTTCTGAACATAAAATGTAAAACCACGTTTTTTATTTCCGCTTAATTTTGTATGGCGCTTGAATGCTCGTTGAGCTTTAATATGAAATGAGAGCTTAAGGATCAGCTTACATACTTAGTGTTGTTGTCCTTCTGCAGGGGGCGATGCCAATTAGCTGTTCTCGAAGAGCGGCGGACTTGATTAATTCAAGCCGGGAGTTGATCTTGGATCGTGTGCATTGTAAGCAGCGCTGTTTCCCACTACACCGCCTCTAGAACGAGACATAGAACAATGTGATTCGAGCGACTGTCGAAGAAGTCCACGATTTCTAGAGAAGCCTCTGAGAAGAACATTTTTTTGCGAGGAGCGCCAAAGTGTATTATTTCTTAACTGACCTTTACTTTGTGATGGACCTAACAGCGGATTATCCGCTTTTCCATTTAGTTGTGTATTTGTGAGAATCAAATAAAAGTAGCGGATATTCGAGGTTTTGATGAATGAGCCACCAGAAGGTTGTAAATTTTAGAAGAGACGACTTCGTGACATCTCCTCGTCAGCGGGACCATTGGTACAAACTGGAATGTGCCTCATACATTGCGTGAATGCCACCAATACCGGAACAATATCAAACTGCTTCGCCGACCTTAGGTAGGTTTCGTTAAATATCTGTGGAACAAATATGCTTCAGTCCCACCCCAGCCTGAATCGCTGTGGTATGGCTGAGGTGAGCATCAATCTGTTGATAACTGCTCCGAGTTCATTTCGAAGGAACATAAGTCAGGAAACTATCAGTCATGTTTGTCTCTATCTCTGAGAAGGCTGCGAGATACTAGTACTAGATATGGATCTGTTGAAAGGTAACGGAAGAGGGGGTACAGAAACATAAGAGGGGAAGGGGCCAATTTTTTATTCCCCCTGCACACAGTGATTTCTTCAAAAGTCGTTAGCTGCAGCTCTAGCGATTGGATTCCACAATATATGCGGACAATGGGGAAATCACGGTTGGAACGAACTTACTTTTTCATTCTTTTTAAGAGCGCGAAGGTATCAGCCCAGCACCACAAGTATACATTTTCATACCCTACGCCAGTTTCACACCAATGCAGCCAAGTTCTTAACCTTTTCAAGCCAGTTTAGTTTGGGCTTTTGGCAATGCCAAAAGGCCATTGAGATTGGATGTAGGTGGAGCTCAAAGACATTAGAAAACATTGGTTGGAGACTAATCTCTTCTAGACACAGCATCTAACGATTTTGAATGGGAAGTCGGATAAGTTGAGCGCATTAACAAAAAAATGGCGCCTGCATTCGCGTTTGGCAAATCTTTCTCGACTACCGCTTTCATATACCGTTCAGTAAACTGATGATCAGAGGGAGCTTGTTAACTTAGTCAGCTAGATGACGGGACGTTGATGGAGCATCTGCAGATTGATCATTTCCTTTGGAATGCGCCATTGCACTCGCCATACTCCATGTGCAATCGTTATATGAACTGACTTCGTCCCGATGCAGACACAGGATTACCAAGGCACCAGATGGGCACTTATACTCTTGCTCAACTAGTAGTCAGCTAAAGTATCAATAGCGGCCTCTGACGCTGAAATTCTTCATTATCCTGGGCCAGATATGTCCTGGATTTTATCCTTGACCGTTCCAGTAGTAAGGGTCAATCGCCAGTACATACATTTGATTGCTTGACCTTTTGAGTAAATACTTCTGGTGAGCGAAGCAACTGAAGGCTTAATTTGGGGCTTGCGAGTTCTTCACGAAGTGCTTCCCCTGTTTTCCAAAACGTAGCGGTAAAATTGGCACTGGAATACCCATGGCTGAGCCCGGGGCCAATCCCCTACTAATATGGCGCCTCATGCCACACTACCCAAAAGCGTCTCGCTTCAATCCCAAGCCGTTCATTGCCTGGTATCCGGTAGGAATCAGTCAGTGTCGAGATATGTGGTTATCGTCGACCTTGTCTTCATCGATCTCCAGTCCATGTAACAGCTCCATCACGTTTTTGCTTTAGTGCGTGGAATAATTGCTATTCCCCTAGCAAGAGCAATTGGTGTTTTTCACAGCTAAGGCCCTAAATTATGCCCTTTTGAAAGCACCTTCTCCTAGAGAACATGCTATTTTACATCTCACGTTTTAACACAAAAAGTTCAGGCAAGGCCGAGAAACTTCCCCAAATTACTAGCTATAAATTCGCCAGGAAGCAATGTTCGAAAATGAAGGGTAACGGAGGTTAGATGTATTGCCATTACTATTACTATTATTATTATTTTCGAATCACATAATTACTGTAACTACAGGCGATCACTTCACCGTCGTCGACACAATTCTTCCTCTGCTTTTTACCCATGACAGTAATCCCACGCATCGTAGAAAGCACGCGTCTTGTTACCTTCGCCAATTAGTTCTGTCCAAGGCATACCTTTTGCAGCCCAGACTTCGGTGAGATCCTTCTTGATTGCGTCACTCCACCTTTTCTCCAGAGCTCCTCGTGGTCGCTTGTCCTGAGCTTAGAAGCTCATTGCTTTTCTTGTCATGTGGTCCTGTGGCCTTCTTAGCTTGTGCCCGTACCATCGGGATTGTTGCTCCCTCACCTTTTGCTGAATAGCGGCATCTTCATAGCTCTCTGACATCCTCGCCTCAAAGTCTGTCAGTCACGTCCAGACGCTAGGCCCATCTCAGCATCCTCATTTCGGCAGAGTGGAGCTGTCTTTCCTGATTCTTGTTCAAGGCCCAGCACTCGCTGCCGTAGAGCATCGCAGGCCTTACCACTGTCCGGTACACCTTTCCTTTGAGCGCTCTGGAGCACCTTCGATCGCAGAGGATTCCAGTGGACTCCCTCCATTTCATCCATGCAGCGTTGACCCGAGCCTTCACCGCCTGATCCACACTACCGTCGGCTGCCAGATCACTTCCAAGCATCGGAAGTCTTCGGCCTTTTTCGATGGTCTCACATGGCCGTCTGCGATCAGTCTGTAACTGTACCCAGTTCAGCAGTTCAGGACATCGAGCCAGAGGACCTTTTTTCTACGCAGCACACCTCTATTTACTGCACCTTGCTGCGAAATTCTCTGCTATCCACTACTAGGACGATGTCGTCAGCGTATGGTCGTCTTCTGTGGTCCCTTCACTAGCCCATTTACCATGACAGGGTTGGAGGGGCCTTATCGTAATGCCTAACTCTTGTTAGTGCGGAGTGCCTACTGCTGCCTCTGCCCCATTCGGCTGGTAGGATTGTTGAGGATTATACTGTTCATTTAATGAAAACAATCGAAGAAAATATTGAGGTAGATATGTGCAGTGTCCTAATTCCTTGATATAATTTTTATTTTGACACAGCTCATAAGTTTGAAGTTACCTTTCTTGATTGAGAATTCATTCTCTGTCAACATGAGCACTATAACTTCGCAATTTCCTTGTTCCTTGCTGAGGTGGCTCTTTGGCAAATGGCGTCGGTGGTTACCAAGCGCACAGCCCCGGGATGAAGTTTCAGGTCGAATGGTGTAGAGCTCAGCCTAGCCTTGTATCCTTTCGAGGCCGGTTGATTGGGATCGAGCTTGCTGAAGAACGAAGTCACCCTTCACGCTCCCATAGATCCCCATTGCTGGCCTTCGTAAGTCATTGCATCGGTCAGAATACATTCAAACACTGCTAGGGTTCCGGGTGAAAATAGTATACGTGGCGTATCCGAAGAAACGATTGATCTGCCTTCTTTTCCCATACCGTAGCTTTCTACGCTGCTGTGCCTGCACCTTTTCTTGCCCGTATGCCAATGCTCTGCTCATTCTTAGCTTGGAGAAGCGGATCCTACCTCAGGCAGACCTAGGCCTGGCTCTCCCTTTACCTGACCTCGGCAAAGCTTTACCTTGCGATGGTGATGATCGCGGCCGCTCACACCTCGGTGTGCTCGCCATTTTTTACACCTAGTGTGAGAGACAACAGTTGCGCTGGCCTGTGTACACTCCACTCTGAGCAATCTGACGTACCTAAGCTGAACAGCCAACTTTTGGCCGTTGACCAACTTGACACCGCTGATCAGTTAGCCGCTACGATGAATAGCACCATGCCGTCGGAGCGCGCAGAGCACAGCGCGGTCTGATGGCGTTGATGGCGGTCGACCGCCGACGGAGGCGTGGTCCACAGTGGGGCGGAGCCGGCGTTCATGCGAAGCGCCGACACGATCGCATCTGGCCCCTGGTGTCTGACGCGCTCGTCCGACGTTATTTTCTGTGACACAATGGGTGGTGGCAGGACTGGTGGTGGTACTGCCGTCACTGGCCGTACTAATACACCCACAGTACTACGAGTAGTTGTGGTGGGTGGTGGAGGTGTCGGGAAATCGGCACTTACTATACAATTCATTCAGGTTCGCTCTCATCTATCCTTTATATTTTCTATCATGAAATCGTTTTTTATTGATTCTATCGATTTTCACGGTATACTGTATTGAATTTCAATCGTTTTGTTTGCTCGCCTTCATTTTTCCCCACATAGAAACTCTGTGTCTCAGCCCATTTTTCGCCGAGCGCTCGTCGATTAGCATTTTGAGTGATTCAGCTGTAACAAGAAAGGGCTGTCACTATGGATTGATACAAAAACCTTATTTCTCCAAATATTTCAATTTTCAAGAAAATACAAATCAATGGATTTCCGCTTAATGCACTATAACACCTACTGCCTCCATCCCAGGCGCTCCATTTCCGGTGCAAAATCGGATTTGAGAGATTTTATGAGCTTAGCGACCTTTTCGAACTACCTTTTTGGAGTATTTGTTGTTTTTTTTTGGGCCCAAAATTCAGCCCAAAACTGCTATCAACCGAGATGCTTGCTTACGTCGAGTCTTACTCGAATCATAGGCCATTACGGTCAATTAATGAGCGGGTAAAAACTTTAATTTACTTCCTACCGAGCAATTTTGCAAGGTTATCGCTATTTGATGAGCTATCCTTTTTCTGGATACGGAACGCACTTAACTTCCCATCAGGATTTTATTGGCGTTTGAATGCGTATTTAGGCCTGCTTATGACGGTAGCTGATTTATGAGTAGGTGACTTTGCCCTTGCAAAGGAATCCAGGAACGAGTAGCTATTTTATGGGCTAAGTGAGACCGAAGTGGGGGCTAGATCCGATCCAAGAAGCACGTGAGTGGTAGCTGCGCCCTTTGCCACTACGCTGAACATCTGCTGAACCCTGTCATCTCCTCCCTGATCACTTTTTTAACCTTTTCGGAACGTTTTTCGCATTTTATTGCTGGCTGATGATAGGTTAACTTACTACAAACCGGGGGTAAAGAGTAGGAGGTGGTAGTGAGTTTTAGGTGCATCGAACTAAAGGGCTTGGCTGGGTGGGCACTGTAAAGGCCTGGGGTCTTATCCAAAAGGAGTCACCTCCCAGAACTGGCCATTTCATCCACCACCTTCACAACAAGTCGGAAATAGGATACGGAAATGGAATGACCAAAAAAGCTTGGTAACCGGACCGGATGGGCCTGTTTTCGTAATTCTATCACTTCCATGGAATCTGAAGCTATCTGGAGCTCTTCAGGGGTTACAGTACTAAGCGTGCAGTTGCAAAATAGTTTAACTGAAAAAGTAGCTGGAAGAATTCCTCATAAAATAATATTCGAACTTCATAAAATGCCTTGGATTACGCCATGCGTTTGCTTCTTCTGTGGGATTGTAAATTCTACAAAAATGTAGTTATAAAGAAAATTTTATTTGAACCGGTCTTTCTTGCCCCGGTTCTTTTAGCTCTCGTTCTTGTTGACTAGTAAAAGGAACAGGAAGTGTCGAGGGATGGACTCGAGTAGAAGATCTTATCGTAAAGGGGACTTTCGCCCGGTTTCCCACGCCTTATTTACGACTTTCGTCGCTCGTTTTTCAATCACGTTTGATGGCGGTTTTCTGGGCGGTGGTAGGACCTCACAGACACTCAGTATGCTGGCCCTGGTACGAAGAAACGCTGCTGATGAGGGGGGCTTCACCGTTGGGAAGCGAAGCTTAGTAGGATGAGCCTCTTGAAAGGCGCACAGATAACCCTGCGCTGGAAATATCGCCGGGCTAGAATTTATTTGCTCAACATTTCGAGCTTTTGACCGTGAAGACAGGCTCCGTGCTACGTGGCCGCCCATTGGTGAACTTAGCAACGGAGTCACGCCAAAACTTTTGTTTCCTGTATGCAATCTTTCTTGTTTTTGACATAAGAAGCTCGGAATAACAAAGCGCAAGGGCAACGGCTTTCCATGGCTGCTCGTGAAATTTCAAGCAGTCAGTAGTCTATTGAAGAGTGCTGCGCTCCCTTGGCAACTCCACCCTACACATCCGGTCCATTTTTCTTCGGCGTGAAATAGCCATGACTTGATTTTCGGCCTAGTGAAATCGATTTGCCGGTGGAAAATTGAGTAACATTGGAAAAATGTTCGGCATTCTGACTTTGCTGGAATTAGGAAGCATAAAACGCAATGGCACGTGGCACAAACCAATCTTTGGGGATACGCCACGCATTCCATTCCGTTTAGAATCATAATGAAGTTCTATACAATGACTTTCGGTGGGCTTTCCCATGTGCGAAAAGTTGTTTTGTCTTCCCGGAGGATGGATGGAGGGCTTGGTTAGTTCGCATAGGATTCGATCCGAGATCTGAGCGGATCTTTTATGCCATGAGCTGCTTATTTGCCGCTGCACCACTTCCGCACATTTTTGGACTATGCAGAGATTCAACGGTTTCTTTTAAAACTACTAATGACTTAATCTTTGACTAAGGAGTTAAAAAAGGCCTTCAAAAAGGTAATTTCTATCAGAAAAGTCAGATATTCAAATATCTAGCCTGGAAAGCTTCTGTAGTTCTGTAGCTCCTGTAGAGCGAAAGGAAACCTTAAGGGTTCTTCACGCTTCCAAATTTCCGGGATTTTTCAATTGTGTGCTCAATTTTGTATGAATTTTTTGCAAATCAACCGTGAATCCTCAATGCTTTGATCTTCTATTGGAAAGTTGTTCTTATCTTTTTGAATTCCTATGAAATCAGATTTATTGCTAATTTTTTTACTAGATCTGGCTGCATTACATCATAAATGGCCTTCCTTTTATTACTCCGCATGTTTTTTTTTCTACGAAATTCATTCTAATGGAATTTATGGCTATTTCTTGCGAGTCCATTTGCTACAGACCATTTGTTATATGGGTCATTGGGTGGCTCATTTGCTTTTTGATGGCGACACCTACATAGATGGAAATGTAGCAGGAAGGAGAATTTGTAGGCTGGACTGTGCATAGAGATGTGTCCATTTTACCTAGGTATGGAATAGTACAGTGAAAGATATGACAGACAAAAAGGCTTGAAGTAACTCAGGCTGTTGATTCAAGTATCTTTTGGAATGCGCCGATAGAATTCCGATTTCCCATTTCAAAATCATAACACTGGTGTGTGGAAACCTTAAAGGGGCCCCGAGATCGGTGAGTAACGTTGACTTAGTGGATAAAGATGAACGAAATATTAAATGAGAATAATAGTTAAATCGTTAATATGTACGGCACGTTAGCGGCTCCTTTTAGTTATAATGAGGTATCGATCAGGGATATGTCCACTCGCCAGTAAGACGTCATGGAAAAGCTCCTTCGTCCTTAAGGGGTTTTGCACACCAGTCCGTTGATTAGCGATGAGGACTTGCTAGGACCAGCCAACGAGGGAAGAGCATTAGTGTTTTCCCATGCAAGTCTGCGAGCGAGTTAATCTAACCGGGTAGGATAAAAGTTCCGGTTGGTCTGGGCAGGGCTCGATCTGGGGCTTGACAATAGCCACTGTACGCCAGCTTCGGCTAGACCACCAACCCACAAAAATGGTGGACGGATGAGTGGGGGAAAGATGGGGTCATCGTGAAAAAGGCCTCTCAATGGATTAGGCCAGCTTCCGATCTAGACCCTGCTAGTTTCTCAGCCCTGTGTCACTTTTCATAGGCGCTTTCGCCGGAAATTTCAGCAACTTTATTACTTCTAGAGTCTTTGTTTCTTTGCGGATTTTATGCTTTTCAGTAGCATCAGGACCTTATTGGGTCACAGCACTGTGAGTCCCAGAAAATATTTACCATCGTGCAGGAAATACTTGATCCGCGAATTTCCCGGCTTCCTTTAGTACCTTTTCGTGGTTGCATGGGAAAGCCCGGTCACGATCATTGGCAGACTACGATCTGATCTAAACATGTCGCTGGAAACAAATATGAAAGGAAAAAAATTGTAAATAAGTAAGTAAATAAGCTGACCAGTTTTTTTTACCCAGGCAAATTCAGAGCTTAGACAACTAGCAACTCTACCAATAGCTTTATTTCTTTGGTGGGGCATTTCTTGCTGGGAAAAAATTTACCCCTGTCATGTCTGTTTGGACGTTCCCTTGCAGGTATCTGGTTCCCAAAGGTACTCACTGAGCTTGAAGTTGTTTAAAAAGATGGCGAAATTCCAAGTATGCGGCTCTATACAAGTGGGGTGGGCACGCCCAGCTTTTCACGCATGTCAAGTGACTGCCCTCACCCCCACCCCTAGATTGGCTACACTCCCCCTGGCTCACGAATTCCCCGATTCTCGTGACAGTATAGTAGCGGGCAGCAGTCCCACTTACATACATTTCTGTTCAAAAAATGCGGCGTGCCCACCCTACTTGTATAGCACCGTAACTTGCTAAGCCATTGCTGGCGTTCGTATAGCATACATTATACGAAGTTATACGAAATCCCTAAATAATCGAATTTTGAGTTCTCATCGACGATTTCTTTTTTTAGCCCATCCGTTTTTGCGGTCCCGATAAATAGCTTGGTCAAAGACCGCCGCGTTGGTATGAAGCGGAAAAATCAGCTGTGTTATGATGGCCGGCTGTCCGTGGACCAACTAGGGTATGTCGGCGCCGTCAGCGGCAGCCGTCGAGCCGCGCAGACACTTTGCTGATTATCGAATTTCTCAATCGTTACGTAAACAAAACGCCGCAAGTGTCCGATTTCCACACCACGTAATCCTGCACCAACATGCGTTTATGGTTTTTGCCCACCAGAAACATTCCACTCAATTCGGATACGGTAGTTTCTACTACATGGGCGGCGTCACGTCCGGTCGCCATTAAACTTGGCCTGAAGTCAGGATAATTAATTGATGGACAGAAAATGCTATTAACTACATAGACTGGCTAGCGCTATATGTAGATCAACATGGCAGCATGAAGGACAACCTCCTCCTGAGTACTCTTACTACCCCCTATTTCGGAAAACGAGAAGAGTGCAGACAATACACCACAAGTGACGACGACCAAGAAAAAAGTGGATTTCTGTGTTCCTTTTCCTTGGGGCCGCCGTAACATGCGCGTGTGTGGTCTTGCACGGCGACGCTTCTTCTCGGTTCCGCATAGTTGCAGCCACAAAATTCAGCTTCATAGCGGGTCCGTTCCAGGTCGAGGAAAGTCCTAAACCTATAACGGATCGTATAGTCAGCATATGTTTGACATTCTACGGCGATGATTCAGTGGCAATCCGTAAAAGGTTAAAAAGCGCGCGGAGTCGACCCACCGCAGAACATGAAATGTCATTTAGACGGCGTCTGAACGACATTTTTAGCGCTGCAGGAAATAGATAGCGCTCAATGCACCTCAATATGTTTCTTCGATAGATGTGTTTCGGAAATGGTTGGCATTAAGAGCGGTGAGGCAGAAATAGCAATGTACCTGAAAAAAATGGCCCAGAAATAGTAACCAAACTGCTATGGGCTAAAAAAATCTTAAAAAAATTATTAATGAAACGGCTTCATGTCGGTTGCCGCAATAAAGACTCTGATGCAGAGTATTTCGTGGTACCGCCTGGATAATCTTCTTTCATTTTGTATATTTGTTTTATATTATTTTTTTACCAGTTTAGCTCCGCACGCAACCGCGCGCATCAAATGGTGGGCTTTAGTGAAACTGGACAACTTGCAGAATATTAGGTCACGTGACTGAGAAACTAACAGTAAGATGTTTCGGAAGATATGTCACACAATGTTTGAAGGTTGTCCAGTTTCGCTCGTGCAGTAGCATGCGGAATGGAAATGGTACTTATCATGAATTTGTAAACATATAGCATTGATATCGAGCTGGAGCGATTTAGCGGTTTCATAGAATTTCCACAATTGAAGAATCGGTGTGTACAGTCGATATCCGAAAGTTGGGGTAGGTGTGTCACCGGAAGTGACGTGCACTTGATAGAAGTGCGTGGATAAGCTGTTGCCAGCATGCTTTGCTGATATGCCGCGATGTATGTTGGAAGCAACTTATCCACGTAGCCTCTATCAAGTGCACGTCACGTCCGGTGCCACGCCTACCCCAACTTACGGATCTCGACTGGTTAAGTGAAATATAAAGCAATCGAATCAGCATCTACCGAGCTATGATGGAAATTGGAAATATGATTTTATTCGCTATTAGTCCAAGTCCAGATAGTGGAGCAGCTCAACTTTCTTTGCTTCTTTAGATGAAAGGGTAGGAATGGAACATATTCCCGTGCTAGGGACCTGGTTAGTTCAACTGAGTGCACATTCAGTTGTCGCTATTTTTATCGTTACAGTTGCCTTTTCATATCTCTTTGTGTCACCTACATTTAACCCTCCACCTTGAGGGCTTGACAGTGATAGTTACAACAAAGTTCGAGAGAATTGCATTCAGACGCTTTTGTCATTACTTGTCATTCATTCGTTTTGTCATTTTCATTTGTCATTCGCTATCAGGTCATACGGCTCGCAATCGGAGTCCCGTCCCACCACCCTCCAGGCAACGTGTAGGAGCTAGTATTTACTGTCACCACGAAGGCTACAACGAAATTAGCGGTACTCAAAATCCTAACTTTCTTATCAACCGTTATCGGTTGTTATCGCTTTTGATCACCCACTATCCGTGTTCCCGTCCCATCCCCTATACCACATGTGACAGCCAAGGTTCCAATGTCACCGCGAGGGCCGCAACGAAACTGGTGGTATCCACACTTTGACGCCCCTTATCAGTTCTTATCAGTTGCTACCACATTCGTTCACTCAACTTCTTGGTCCCCGCCTCACCCCACATATCATACATGAGTGCAAACTCTCCACCGTCAACGCGAACGGTGTAACGAAATTGGTGACATCAACATTTCGACGTCCGTTATCAGCTCCTATCAGTAGTTATCACTTCCCGCCACCCGTCATCAGTGTTCACCCGGCCCCCTATATATCCTAGAAGTTTGAGCGCTCTGGGTCCAAAGGGGGTGAAGTTATGAATTTCCGGTCAGACACACACACACACACACAACCGCTTAGCCGATTATATATAGTAGGATTTATTTTGTAGTGTTCTCAAACAGAAACTCGACTCACTTTTGTAAGCTTAGAACGGGCAAATAAGCGAAAAACGAATGATTATTTCTGCTATTTGATTTCCTTACCTTATTGTCCTTATTTCTGATTTTTGCGAAATATTCCTAAATAATAGCTAAAGATAATACGCGATGTATTAATATGATAATTATTAATTGTAATTATCATCTACTAGTAGATCTTATCAGGCTCTACAAGTAGAGAATGTTTTTTCATCTTATTTTATTTAAATGGAATCGGTGGAACGCTCCAAAGAATTTTAGCCCTACCCAACTCGAGCGTGATAAGGAAATGGGACCTAAGAATTGAGTAGACAAAAGGTGAATTTTTTTAGAAGTGTGGAAAGAACTTGAATTGAAAGAGTTTTGAGTAAACCCGGCGCGAGTCTTCTGCATATAATTTCTATCCAAAATTTTCAAATGCCATATACACTATGATCATCAGCTATAATCACGAGCTTTTTGATTATACTTCGAGAAATTACCAATAATTATCAACAGTTATCAAGTAATTATCATTGTTGTTTTGATTTTTTTCAGCACAATAAAATATATTCAACTTGTTCTACAAATACCCTTCTTTTCAGCAATATTTGTACAAGACTATTGATCCGACCATTGAAAGATTTCATACACAAAGCAATTGTTTTCTGTGTGGATGCCAGGCACCTGTTAGTAAAATGGAGGGTGAGTTATTAGAAATTTCTCTGATATTCTTTTTATCAGCATTTTTGAAATTTTGACTATTTTTGAACAAATAATTTGTGATTTTATGAAATCGACTTGCTTTTGTAGTTTTTTGTTTTCTCATTTCTTGCCTACACTAAGCGAATGGCATAGCCCACCTCCTTGAGCTTTTGAAGATTTTGATACCTTTTTAAGTTATGGAGAATGGTTTTTCTGATTCTTTGCTTGTTTGGAACGTCTTTTAGCTTCAAATGAGCATTATCGTGTTCCGATTTCCGATTTTCGGGCTGTTACTTTTGCCAACTGCTGGTTTTATAATAGAAGTCTCAAAATTTCGATACATTTCAGTAGAATTAGTATTACTTTTTTCTTGCAAATATATCAACCTATGCGGGTTTCCAAAACGTAGCAGTCTACAAATTAAATCTCAACAAGAACTAATTAGCTATTAGTTTGCTAAGTTGTATTAACATTGCGAAGATTTGCTTGTATGGCGGAGGCTAGCAAGGGTTTTGAGCTCCACTCTGGCAGTTTTAAATCCTTTCGAAGTCCGATGTGTAGAGTTCTTGGCAGAACAAACATCCAGGGCTTATAACGGGTGTAGTATTAGCCGCCAGTTTTGGCGCACTACTGAAAGATCCGCACGATTGGAGGAATGCATAGCCCACATCGTAACACAGCTGTTGATTTCTGAGTATCCACGAAATGGCTCACCTTCATCTTCTGCACGGGTTCGCCTCAAAAAACGAGAGTTCTGTGATGAATGCGGGTTTGCGGGTGTGGTTGTATTTCCCCGAGGGAGTCATAATCGTCTCGACGCCACCAGCAAACTATTGCTCCGATTGGATATCGCATACGAGCGGAACATTGAGATTTCTTGTGTTACAGCTGGTTTCGAATTGAGGACCGACGTGGTGGCGCGCGTTACGAGGCGCGTTCAATCGGGGTTTCGAGTCGTGGTGAGGTGATCGTGCTGAGAGGGTTTTTACCGCCTCAGCGAGGTGCACTCTCCCTTTTCATGTCGCCATCACGCGCGTTCAATCGACCTGATCACCTTACATTATCGTATCACAAACGGGGTCAACACGATATGCGATATGGTTTTTGCCCCAGGATCTTAAAATTGTTCTTTAGCCGCACCGACGTGCCCCCATCAAAGATATTCCAGCGTTTATCCGAGCGAACTACAGGGGAGTTTCACCTCGCTCAGTCTAGGGAAGCTCGACAATCAATACTGTAGTCGGAGCAATAAATCATGTCGATGTGCGTCTTAAGGGGAGCCGACCGCAAAGGCGTGCGCTACGTGGCGCGCGCTATCGCTGACGTCACAGGAAGTTATTATGGAAAAGCGGGATTTATGGCCGTTTAGAGTTCATAACGATAAATGAATCGTTGGACTTCTGAAAGAGAGCGGTTAAAGGGGAGAAAGCAAGCGCCCAGGAGAGCGTCACGGAAGGACTGGGCATTTTCTCGTACAAGTATCAAATGATCAGCATCACCTGGAGAGCCCTTTTCATACTATTCCAGAACAAAAAAGAAGCGAAAAGGCTTGCTGAATACTAGTGGAAGCTGTTTGTCTCTGGCTGTAATTATAGCGAGCGACGCTCGCTAATGAGTAGCCTCAGGTACTTTGGAATAGAAAAATAAAATTTTCTAAAATCTGAGAAGGCATTCTTATATAGCTCGATGAGCTGAGTTAATGGTATAGTTTTTTTTACGTCGAAAAGTGGTTAGAAATCAAGTTGTATCAAAAAGGTGAAAAAGACGCGGATCCGCGTCTTCCGCGTCTTTTTTACCAAAATTGTGGGAGGTACTGTACTTTTAAAGACGGTAGGTTTCGAAAAGAAAAAACTTCTCTCACCATTTCTTTGGGTTTTTCATTCCAGAGATCGGAACCCAGGATCAGAATCAAAAAAGGTTAAATTAGGGATGTGAGCAGGGCACTGACCTCTTATGGGATTGCGCCACGCTCATATCCGGAGTCACAGTCGTCAGTTAAAGGCAATCGCACGGACCATGGACCAGTGGAGTTTGGGACCGGAAGTTTTTGTGACGAAATGCATGGTAGGTACGGATCCACGTGTCGAACGCACGAACGTGAACAGGATTCACTTCAAACCTTCCCATGAACGTGGATCCGTACCTACCATGCATTTCGTCGCAAAACCACTTCCGGTCCCGCCCACTGGTCCATGGTCCGTGGAAGATTCCTTTAAGTTGTAAATCAAAATTAAACGAGCTGAATGATAACTACGAACACTGACGTGAGGGACGAAGAACTTGCCCTTCCATGCCAGGGCGAAGATCCCATTCAAACTTGATAGCAATGCTGTATGCACCAGCCATGATATCCGCTCCACCTCCGGCGTTAAACTTGTGGCAACGCACAAAAGCTATGTCAAGAAGGCAGATGAATTCCAAAAATGTGCAGCGGGTTTTTTGAGCCCCCCCCCCCCCCCCGTCCATACTGAGCTCCTTTAATTTGAGGACATCAAGTCGAAGAAAGTATTTCTGACGATGAAAAACAATAGATTTTTCCCCTCTGAACGTTATGAACCAATGTTTTTGGCAAAATAATTTTGGACGCTATCGCAAAATACGTGGGCATTGTGTTTGGCAGTGCATATTGAAACTTAAGTAAAATATCTCGTTCCTATTGAACTCGAGGTTAAGCCTCAGGTGAGGGAAGGCCGACTCCAGGATGCCTGAGCAATTTTCATTTTCTTCGAAGTTCGTGCCCTCTCGTAGGTTTACAATCATAGGATCTTCCGTGGCTTGCAGTAGTCTAAATTTTTTTACTGAAATGAGGTTTCCCGTGTTTGCTTCACCATACTCTCTTTTACTAGCTCTAATCTCTGAGGTGAAAATCTACTGTACCGAATACTTTTTTTTCTGATTACCTACTCTTATGTTCAGGAAGTTGGTAGTTTCCTATTAGAAAAAAGCGACCCAGAAGGACTAGCTCGCCGGACGATTCGACAGTTTACCCATTTTTCTTTTTCATCGCGCTAGGTCCTCCTTGTCATTTCAAAGAATTTCGCCAGTCCAAAAATATCGCCGGATCAAAAGTAAAAAAGGATTTCTATTTTCCGATGCTTCTTGGATCCTCTCAGATTTCTGAAACAAAACCTTGTGCTAATTTTCCGGCCCCACTTGACGGATTTCACACGCATCTGGGCTAAAGCTGAAATAGCATACATTCGGAATAGCACGATAACCCGAAAAAATAAACATCAAACAAAAAGAAGAAAATCAAAAAGCAAACAAATAAATAAAAATAATAAATAGACTAACCCGAGTTTGAAATTTATTCAAAAAAGGCTAATAGTTAAAAAAAAAGTTCAATCTAGACTAGCCCTTCAGCCATCATTCCTGTCCATAAGGCATGAAAAGGTTACCAAATTAAATTCATTCTGAAATCTGAACTCCATTTTTGCTCGTTCTATTTTTTTATTTTTATTTTACCTTTTTACCTTTTTATTTTCTCGAACCTTATCTCACTACTATTTTTTGTTCTGCATACTTGACTTCAAACTTGTTTATTGCTATTTTCAACAATTGAAAGCCAATTTGTCTCACGATTACAGTACTCGACACGGCTGGGCAAGAAGAGTTCTGCACGATGCGCGAGCAATACCTCCGTTCCGGGAACGGTTTCCTCATCGTTTTTGCCGTCACCGACAGGAACAGGTCAGAGAGTGTGTCGTTTGGTTTTTTATTGATTTTATTGATTGATCTATTCCATCTACATCTCGTTTTCCCATGGTTCGCCATTGCTGTTGCCTTTGTCACACTACATTCCTGCATGTGTCATCTTTTGCTTCTATTATGTGCCAACATTCCTAGCCGATTTTCTTTTCATCCACCCTACTGGTCACGTATCGATTGACATATCAATCACCATTGATCGTATTGATTACCGATAGCTGGGGCTATTCCCTTTGTGTTCATGCACGGCTGTCCAGCTGGGTGTCGTAGTGTTTGGCGAGCAGCAGCCAGCAGCATCTTGTTTGGTCGGATTTTACGACGATTGGAATTCGTTTGTAAGGCGACGACGGGGTCGCCTCGTCGTCGTCATCGTATCGTAGGCGAAATTTGGCCCAACGCCAAACGCCACCACGGCGCTGACAGCAGTGGAATGAGGGGAATTTTGCGGTCTTATCACACTGATAACGTCGATTGCGCGCTTTTGTTAGGTACGTAGTCAGACTGTACAATTCGGGGACCAGTAGAAGTTCCACGATAGTGCAAAAAGTGCGTATCGATCGGAAAAAATTGGGTTGTTGGAAATTTCACCGTTGAAGTATCACTGATAGTCTTCAAATTCGATCAAGAACCTCCAGGTTTTCATTATTTATTACGGTTTTCCTTAATTTCCTTATCTTTTTAGATATTGATTTCCTGTTATTGACTTCTATTTCTTCCTGAAAAACCAATCAATCGGTGTCGATTTCATCCGGAAAGTGCAATAGCCGAACGCATTAACGTACAGTGTGTGACGTGTGTGTTAGTGTGACAGCAAAAAGTTCAAACACACCAACAGGGCAGATTGTTGGCCAGCTGCCAAGTGCACTATTCGTACTATCCTAGCTGCTTGGGTGGGCTGGGCGGAGCTACGGAAGGGTCGACAAGGTGAGGGATCCGGAAATATTGGCGATTTTTCGGGACAAAAAAATCAGCTGGCAAAAAGTAGTCAAGGTGATAAATAGTGCAGCAGGGCACGCGTATTTCCACATTTCGGGTTCAATTTCTGACTTCAATATTGATCTATTGATTTTATCGATTTTGAGGGCCTCATTGGAACAGCGAAAGGGTTTTCGAAGCAATTTTTTAGCAAAAAAAAACATATTGGACCTTAGAAATTGCTATCTTTATTCTTACGATTAAGGCAGTAACTCGCCTGTGCTAGTCCTGCACAACTCTTTACAGTTGGGTTTTACGCTCGTACCGTATCGCTAATCGATTTATCGATTTTCTAATTCACTTATTTTGATAACATTTGAGAGCCATTTTTCTTTGTAATACCAAACAAGTTCCTACAGATTCGCGTGCCCTTCAGAGAAAACTTCCAGTGGATGTTTTGAAGGATTTCGCATCTTTCATCTCAAAAGAATAAATTTGCATCGATTTATTGATCGTGAGGGAGGGACTTTCTTCTCCAGATCTCTACCGTACCCATCTTCCTGGTGTAGCGAGACCTAAAGTTTTTAGTCTGAAGATAAAACCGGGTGAGTTTTCCTAGGGGTTTCCTACGATACATCTGATCCGGCCGGACAAAAGGCGCCGACAGACGTTCATGGTTGTGGTGAAGCACAAGTTGCGAACTTCTATAGAATCCCTGCAGGCCTGGGGGGTGGGCTCGCGCATTTGGTCTACTTTGGTCCTGAGCCTTCCTTAATAGATTCTCTCCAAGCTCATTCCGTTCCCATGAAATCGTTTTTCATATTCCGTTCAGCTTTGGCGTAGCGGCCACGTGGCGCCACGCTAAGCTTTAAGCGGGAGCCTGTGACCACACAACTTCCGAAAAGCAAATAATGGGGACAAATCTTGTGAACATGGGTGAGCAACCGGGAAGGTCCACTGAATAGGATTAGAGTACTCGAGCGAATCATCCTCCCCCCCCCCCCCCCTGTTTTGATTTTGACTCTGTCCTGAACGGCGCTTTTTGTCGCTATGCAAAGATCTGAATCTTCCTCAGCTCTTCAGCAACGTTTCCCTCGTTGAGTGCACTCAAAACGGCTCCCGATCCTTCACGGCTAAAAACCCTTGAGTATTTAGCTGTGCAAAAAAAATCGCTCAAAATCGCCCATAGTACAAGTGGTGATGGATGTGGCGATGACGGCCACACTTCAACTTTGGGCACGAGAGGGCGCTGATGGAGTGGCGTTTTCGAGAGAGTTCCGAGTGAGGAACGCCGAGCTGGACTGGGGACCCCGTTAGCGTGGAGTGTCCGGTCCAAACACACACGCACACGAGCGCCAGTGGGCTTCAGCTGCTATCCGCGGGTGCTTCGACGACGGCCACTTCGTCAAGTATTAATGCTCACGCGCTGGGCCGACGTCGTGTATCGGCTCGTCGTCCTCCATGAAACGGCAATGAAAACATCGGCGCGAGTGGAATTGAAATTCACTGGAAACACGCACGCCCTTTGGGACGGGCCGTCAGAAAGACGCGCTGATATTTACATTGGTTTCAGCTGCACTATTTTGATTGAGAGCTCGTGAAAATGCGGGCTGAAACGTTGCCGTTTGGATTACGCCACGCTCCAGCTCACTACGGCAAAAACGTGCAGATGTTTGATTGTCCCCTACAGTTAGTATTCACTGCTACTTCAAAAAAGCGACAGCTCCTCTTCGCAAAAATGCCTCAAAATTCGTGGGGCTCAGAAATAAAAGATACCCATGACGTGATAAGTTATAAGGAACCGAGCTAAATGAGGAGAACCGAACTAGTGATCTGGTCGATTGTGCACAGGACACAGCAGCGCTTATCCCTGCGCTATACCCTCCAAAATGGAAAATATACACAAAAGGGCTTAGGTCAGAGGAAGAAAAGGATAACGTCTGGGCCAAGTGAGGATAAGAACCCCTGGTATTTCTCGTTTGAGAGAGTTAATTTATAAGGGTATAAAGCCTTGGCACAGATCCACCTAGTTATGTATAATTTGTCCAAACAAAGCCGAACACATGAGAAGCAGAGTCGTTTTTCTGCGTCCTTTCACCTTCAAATTAAATGTTAGTTTCTTGGGTTATTTATGCGGGGTTTTCTCTTTGAGAATATTTTACTATTTGTAATATACATAGGTTAATTAGGTGATAAGTGATAAGGAACTTATAGGGCTTGTATTTTGAGTGGCAGTAAAGGAAAGTCCCACCCTTGATGCCTAAAAAATGGGGAACGGTCAACAGAATCGTCCGGTCGTCGCGCCGCCGCGTGCGTCCACTTGCGCGGCAATTTTCGAGAAGCGCGGGACTTTTGAGTTTGACGGTTGAAGCAGCATATTGAAGTTGGATCTTGAAGGAACGGGCCTGCTTGGCGTCCTTGTAACATTCAAGTTCAGATGACGATCACAGAAACTCGTCCACTGCACTTGCGACGTCGCGGCCACGACCGGTAGCGCGGGGATCCGGGCGATTCTGTTGAG
>MU871754.1:1902-15240 GCA_036418205.1 Ostertagia ostertagi | reverse complement strand
CTGTAAAACAGAAGGCGAAAGGAAATGTGCCAGCCTCCTCTACTTTTAGGGGCTACAGTAAGTAAGGATATAAAAAAACGCTCCAAATCTGATTAAGGATATCCATATATTAGCCCCGCACTAACTTGTAATTACCACTCAAAATTTGATAGCAAAACCGTACTAAGATAGCATATAAAATATAAGTGTTTATAAATATAAATGTAAAAGTACATTAAAGAAAAAATAGTGAAGTGAACATCGAAAACGAAAAAGAACCAGCCTTCTTCTCCTTTTTCTCGATACCACTATTTCTATGACCACTTCGCACCACAGCCCGTGGAATACCGACGCTGATCACTGGATTGATGTCACGCGTAGATATAGGCAAGTCTTCATCTCCAACACTTTTTCTTGCGCGCCGTCGTGAAGGTGATTGCTTCAAGGCTGAAAATTTGATGCTTGGTTCCTTAAAGAGATGAAAAAATCTACTACAAGACAACATTTGACAGAAATCGTGTTCATGAAATCAACTACAAGACGACTTGTAGTTTTCATGCGCACAATTTTCATGAACACGCTTTGTGGAGCACACCATCAAATTGATTCAACTGGGACTATGAAGTAGAATGTGGCCCATAAACTATGCTAAGGAGAAAAGTTACCCTACCATTCCCCATCTTACAATCAGCTGATCGAGGTCTCAAACAGCCCAAGGTTTTCTTGAAAAGTTTCTGTGGACAAGATAACAATTTGGCCGCCCAATTAGGGCCGTACTTCTAACATTGTTGGAACCTATCTGTGGAAAAGATCAACAATCACCTAATCTCAGAAACATAAAGCGACCCCTGTGACCAGTTATTCACAAGATTATCTACAACATGTTCACCAACGTGCATCACTTGGTTCATTCAAAAACTGAGAAACGAGCTCAACATAGCTATAGGAAACTAAGGGGACTCAAAATGACCAATATGACAATTGGTAACAAACTACATGCCAAATACCACATCACCTAACACCCACTGTCCACAACGTCGAAGACAACGGGGAGAACGAAACAGAAAGCAAAAAGCAGGCAAGCGCAAAATAGCTGCTCACTATGCCGAACTGGGACAATGGGCAAGTAAAGGCTTAGCTTCGGAAATCTCGAGCATTTCGATCAACCTTGCCACGAATTGATATCTATTTGGACTGCTTCAGTTTCTAAGCATAATAAGCGCTACTGCAGACACCGAAGCAGATGAACTCGCTCTACAATCCGTGCCGCGATCTCGTATGCGAATGACAGCTTCGATTCGGACAAAATAACCCACTGAATACTTAGAAATTATCATATAAGCTTCGCAACACGGATCTTCCACGAGAACAGGAATGTCGAAATCATTTGACGCATTTCGAGAGCTGCGCTCATGTTCGGCTAACGGCTGACGAGAAATCGCCGATTAAGTTGTAATATTCTTAATAAAAAAAAAGTCATCATATTCTACAGTGAGTGGCATTGCCACTTCGGCAGCGATCAATCGTCAGCAGTTCAAAGAGTTCTAGAGCAGTCTCAGCCTACACTGCCCGTCAATTGCTTGTGCCACCTGATTTTCCTCTCCGATTTGGATGTAACTATCATGAACCGGCTTTGATGCATCGCTACCGTCGCGCCGCCGACACCAAAGGGTGCATTTTTCAAAGTGGACTGCGTCAACTTCATGCACTATGCGGTTATTCGCGTGTTCTCGCTTCCTCTCGTCTAATCACTATTCATGACTACCGCCTGCGTTACGGAGATGGGGAAATTCTAATCGTTTTTACGATACAACAAGGGTTAACGGTTACAACCATAATTTTTGCGGAAATATTAGCTCATATGGCCATAGCGGGATCAGCATGATACCGCTCCCATCAAAAAAATGACTTTGGCCTTCGAACACATTTTATGCCTGAACTCGCTTCTGCTGTTTTTGATGAATCACTCGACCTAGTTTAATCGCAAGCAACATTGGAGAATCTGAATGCTCTCCATGGCCCGGCTTTGATCTCCACTTTTTTGACGGATCTTCCAGATGTAACTTCAACTTATTTGAAGTTTGTTCCAGGGGCCAAAAACTGTATGCTCGCGATAGAGATATGGCATCATGGTACACTTCCACACGCGGTCTGCCTTCTTCTTGAGTTATGAGACACTCGAGGATTCGGTTGACCAACATTTTGCATCACTCAGCGGTGCCGAAAAGTGAATGAGACAAGCGACTAGAGACAGTAAAATTAGGGAGGAACATCGAGGAAATGGAATGGACGGCACCAAAAACAGAAGAGTGATAGAAAAGAATAAATTACAGCTTTCTCTAACAAGATATTTTCATGCTGGTGCCGCCCAAGACAAAAGCTATTATTTCTAGGTAACTGCTATAAAATAGTCAATACTATGTATTTATATAAGGTAGGATTTCCCTACCTCTGTAATAGGGGGGGGGGCGCAAATCGTAGCTTAATAGGACTAGAAGGGAACATTCGCGTAGCAACTTAGAGTGACATATGCTTTGACGCGATAATTTTTTATCTTTAAGTACCGTGAATCTAGTACGCCTAGCTTAATGAAAATCACACATCACCATTATACTTCGTTCTCTCCGACAGCGAACCGAACGCGTTTTTTTCGTAAACCAACTGCAAACTGCCGAACTATGAAATTATCTAAGTTAGAGTGTATGAAACTCAAGTGTGATAAGTCAACTGTCAGATGTGTGTCATTTGCTAAAACATACCATGACAGCAATTTTTCGCCCGCTTAATACGCTTAGGCGTCATACTAGCTTCCCCTACTCAGGACTTAAACGCGAAAAGGCCTCAAATGCAAATTACCTATTGCCGAGATAGGCGATAACCGCGCAGCAGTCACGGAAATTTCCCATTCGGCCCCTCCGTGATCGCTTGTTAACGGACACATCTTGAGAACCACTTCAAATATTAACGATCCCAGTTTTCCAGAGATATTTGGGAAAGACGTTTCAAAAAAAATGTTAAAAACACAGAATACCCATCATCTGTCAGTTCAAAATTAAAACCATAATACACCGACATGGATGTAATGCAAGCAAGAATCAATGCTTTCTTCCTCTATGACTGATTCCACAAGCTGGTAAACGTAACCTCATAAAAGACCAACAAAGGTGGAAACGAAAAATGAATTGCGAAGAGCTAACATAAATTTGGTCATAACCTCATGCGTAGTGCAAACACTATACCTGGACCCTTCTTGAAGACGTGCTCTGTCATGAATGACAAAAATCGTTGAGCGTAGAAGTTGGGATTGTGGACGGAAATGGAATCCTAAACAATCATTTTTTACAAAGTAAAGAACATTGGGACCTGATCGAGGAAGCGGTAGATAGGACATCAAAAATGAGATGATTGACGAAGATTTCTAGGTGCTAACTTAGTTGGGGGGACCACGCGGCGGCGCGGCGCTCTGTTCGTCTGCTCCTCTAAGGCTTAGTCCAAGGGGCAGTTACTATTTCGTCGCCACGTGGCAGTTTCGAAATACGCGCCATCGGCGGACTAAGCCTTGGAGGAGCAGACGAACAGAGCGCCGCGCCGCCGCGTGGTCTCCCCCCAACTATACTAGCTTAGCACCGATTTCTATTCTGATGAAAGAGATATATATTAAGCAAGTGAAAAGAAGTCGCAAAACAAGTGACAGACCAAATAACTCAGTCTCGAATGCCCTGAACAAGGAAATCAAAGATATGTATGCAAACCCCGTCATGCAATATCGCCTTCCATGTATGCTCCATCTTCTTCAACAACCGATAGTTTTGCAAAATGTCAATAATACCTGAATGAAAATAATCGTGCGCATTTTATTTCCTCAACGCATCTATCCTTTAATGAAAGGTGTGCCTACGGAAACATAGAACAATGAACTCTGGACTCACCAAGAAATAAAATTAACCTGTCACCATTTGAATTTCGTGCCGGAACGCCACCAGGTGGAACAGAGCCTTCAAACTCAGACTGGTCCCACACAGAGAATTTCGATTGCAGTGGCTAAATGTATGAAATTTCGGGTATCGGTCAAATATCTAGGATAATTGCAACAAAACATTTAGGCAACTTCAAGAGTTACCAGCTCTTCAAAAAAGCTGTAAATTGTAGAAAATGGTGGCAGAATTGAGGGACATCGCTATGCCATCACTTTTCCCGAATGCAAGAAGTGTTAGTGAGCTTTGAAACTCTGTACTACTGATTCTAGTGGAGTGTTTCAGACTGCCTAGAGAGATATCAAGATGAGCTACCCTGCTGTGGAAACTGGAAACGGTGGAAAGATTCAATTACAGCCGACAGCAAATGGATTGAGCAATCTCACCGAAAAACTATTTTAGGTAGAGGCTGTTCTTGTGAAGGACATACAATCATAGCGTAACGAGTATGGATGACCGCTACCAAAAAGCTCGATAAATACTAAACTCATTCTAGAAAAGCCTTCGCACATACCCTTCTTCGTGTTTCAGTCTCGCCCCTACTGGTGCTTGGCAAGTCGTCGGCTTGCTCCAGCTCATCCTCACTTTCCTGTCGGATTGGTTGAGCACGATTTCGATCCCCAGTTGATGTCAACTCCATATTGTGAATACCCACTAGCAAAGAGTAGTCCATGATTTTAAAACTTTCTAAGACCTGAAACATTTTATACAAAAATGGAACAATCAAGAAAATATCTTTTGGGATGAAGAAACACAACAAGCCGGCTTACCAAACAGTCTCGGCTAATCGTTCGTATAAGACTATCATATGAAATAGGGTCCATAGAAAGACCTTCGTTGGGGTGATTTTCAATGAAATCAAGATCTTTCAAAGTTGGAGAGGCCTAAAGTAAATAAAATTATCGTGAGCTTTGCAAAAGTGACACCTTCAGAAGACGTCAAGTTACCTTTGCCCGTTCAGATTTGGATGCTAAACGTTTGTAGGTTGATCCTTTGAGATCATATTTCTCGTGCATAGTTACATTTTGTGGTAGCAAATTATTCATTACTAATAAGCGAATATTCTTTCCCAAACTCTGAACAGTGAATAGTGCATTCAAATAACACTTGAAAAAGAGAAGATACAGAATAAGAAGAAAAAAGACCAACCTGGTAACAAAACAACCCGAAAAACTTTGGCAACAATGTCTTTGGATTCTGTTGGAGATTCTGTGAAAATGTTATATGAAAATATACAATATCAAAACTCTAACAACAAAAAACTCACCATATAATACCCGGGCAATAATTTTTGCAGGAATTCAGCTCTTTTTTTTTTTTTTTTGCTGTACTGTTTGTGTGATAATAAATTGATTCATACTTTGTGGAAACATAGAAATTGATCCAGTGCACCAGCATTTCGGACCAGTTTCCCTCAATGCTTCCGTACACGTAGACCCCCGCTCTTGGAATATGTGGATTTGAAAGATAAGAGAAAACCTATGTGCTGCCTATAGGTAGATTGCACGACTGATGCCGGCATCGCGCGCTTGATCGACCTACCGAGCTGTTTCGCTCACTTCCCCCCCCCCCAAAAAAAAAAACACAAAAACGCCCCTCATGTCTTAATTGGTCTGATGAATACCGGAACTTTTCTTACCTACCACAACTTTTCGCAGCTTTTACTTGTGAATTTCTGAAGAGACTAACGCTTGCTTTTTTGATTACCAAGTACCGCGAGCAAAAGACATCTTTCTTTGATGCGCCTGTTAATTAAAGAAATAAAATGCAAGCACTTTCAGCGATTCCAGAAACACACACACACACACACACACAGACCGTTTGCTATCCTACCCCAGGCGAGTTGGACAAGAGTACTCTCAAGTGTCTGGCTTTCCAACCAGAGTGACATAGAGCCGGGTCACATTTCTGGTGCACAGGGATGGTTTCTCATGCAATTCTTTTCTCACTCAAGCAAGTCACTTCAAGTATTGATTTTTCTATATCTGGTGGTGTTTACCAAGAGACAAATCAGGAATTTAAGGAATTTAGGACATGAACAAAAAAGTTGCTAGCTAATTTTAGGCCTTTATGAGGGGTAGTGATGTGCGAGAAACCAATCAGGAAACACCTTGACCGTAATATGGTGCGCTTTAAAAGAAATCAACTTACCAAGAAATCTGCCGGTTTAATATTGAACAGTTCCCTGAAGTAGCGAAACGCAATCGGTGCATAGGTCTTGAAGCGAAAATCACCAAACGAGTGCGATGGTGTAGTAGCCGAGCCAGCACTTAAACAAGGCAAATCAAACATGGAAAATAAAGCCCATAATCAAAATAGTCTAGAATGTATAAAAAACTTGAAGCACACGAAATCTTTCACTTACGCGGGAAAAGCTACATTTTCGATCTTTTGAAAATCTTGCAGTAACAAATCTCGATCAGGCCGAGATGCAAGGCTGCCGATGGAGTTGGCGATGCCCAACTGAATAGCGCTCATAAGCGCATTCGTGGGCACCTTCTTGTAACTGACCTGCAATCACCCTACATTACACAAAATCTCTGAGATTCTAACCAACTAAAGGATGCTCGGAAACCAAATTTTTTGCGTCCTCTTCTTCATAGGCGTGGGAAACTTACAAGCTGACTTTCAAGTCATTTTTTTGTGCTCGCCAATGCGACCAGCCCGAGTGTGGAAATGGATTCCGGAGGGTTATGAGGATAAATCAAGTCAAAATGCGGCTTTGAAAAAGTGCAATTTAGTCAAGCTTTTAGTGACCTACTCTCAACGTTTGATTTACTCAACTTGACATAGCTACTCCCTAAATCAGCGACTTGGCAAGAACCACAAACGTAATCTTGAAAATCCCAAATATTTCGAATTTTTCACGTAATCGATCTCGATCGCCGATCGAGACACCATCTCATCATTTCCAGAATGAGCGAATGGTCGAAAAAAATTTTGTGACTACTGACCTCTCCCTGCTCATCGATACGGCGATGGCCAAGTTTCTGTTTCTCGGCCGGTTGCTGCATTTCCCCACGATCTTCGCTTGCTCCAGGAGCAGCCTGAAACCCTAGCAATCATTGCAGTACTTCGTACATCGTACAAAAAAGAAATAGTGAAACCACGAATAGTTCTTGAACTAACAGTCTTAAAATTTATCACCGCCGTTGACATTTCATTCGTATGTGCTGATGGGCATTAGACGGATGAGTATGATATCCTAAAATGCTGAATCAATAATAGAATGTTAAAATTGACATAAAAGCGACGAAACAATGACCTCGTACACAAGAACAAAATAGACGACCTCAATAGAAAACATTTCTATGAGCTCGCAAATCACGAAATATGGCAACAGGTTGAATCTTTGCAATGATTTAAGGCGCTATCGCAAGATACGAGGGCATTGTTGTGACAGTGAATTTGGGATCGCGTGAAACATCACATTTTGTTGAAACGGCGCTGAGCCTTAAGCAGGATAAGAAACAATTCAGGATGCGGAGCAATCCCCATTCTCCCTGAAGTTTGTGCCCTCTCTTGGGCTTAACCCTGGCGGATATCCCCGTGACTGACGATAATGCCTGATCCAATAGCATAAATCTAAGACAAATTCACAAAAAAAAAAACTTGGAAATTTGGGCAGCTCAATGGGAAAATGGGATAAGAATATATAGGACAATTTAGTGTGTGAATATTACTCTTACCAAAACAAGTATAGCATGTAGAGTCAATCAAAAGATCAACAGCATATTTCCTTCCGAAAGAAGTATCAAAAGGAACGCTTCAAGAGAGAATTGCACAGCTCACCGCAAGTCCCTTTTTCGGAGAAAAGAAACGCGGACGCGCCGCGAATCGCGTGCGTCGTCGCGCGCGGCATACGAGCGAGGTCCAGGATGAGGGAAACCGTCTTGTAAATGTGGACATTTCGATATAATATAAATCACTGCCGCCGAATGGACTCGCTGGCAAAAATTTGTCGTGCTTCACGTTTGCTCTCGTAAAAGGCTCACCACGGTAAATCAATGGGACAGAAGGCATGCAAAAATAACGCGCTCCAATGAGAAAATGGTTTTGGGAAGTGTTAAGCTCAAAACAACTAGAGGTATCTTAATAAGCTCTGTTGGGTTATTCCTCATTTAAACCATTCATGACTTCCTATAAGGTATGATATACGGAGTACGTATGCTATCCTTCCCCGAAGCTAGGTGATCCAAAGTTTCCTTTAAATTTATTTGTTTTGAACGATATAGTTTCTTCATTTTCAGTGCATGTTTACTTTACCTACATACATACATTAAATGTAGGCCCTTTATCAGGGCAATCCCAGTTGGGAAGACAGAGAAAATTTAAAGGAATTTTCGTCCCCTATCAAGTGGGGTGGGCACACCCAGCTTTTCACGCATGTCAAGTGACTGCCCTCACCCCCCCCCCCTAGATTGGCTACACTCCCCCTGGCTCACGAACTCCCCAATTCTCGTGACAGTATAGTAGCGAGCAGCAGTCCCACTGACATACATTTCTGTTCAAAAAATGCGGCGTGCCCACCCTACTTGTATAGCACCGAAATTTTTGTCCCTTGATTTCCTTTCGGGAGGATAGCCATTAGGGCCCATGTGAAGGGGTCTATCTCTTAGTTCGCCGTCGGACGGACAGAACGATCGCAAACTGTCTGATGTCTTAAACTGGCCATTCTAATGTCGAATACTCCGACGATCGATACAGCACCAATTGCTGTGCGACAGTTACCATCGTTGCTGTCGTCGACAAAGACTATTTGCCGTGCGCCCTGAGCCGCCTGAAAGTTGCCACAACAACATCCTAGGTTCCGAACCAGGGTCAGCGCCGTCCGTAGGGATGTGGTATTGCGTGAGAGTGGGAAGCTGAAGTCATCCATGTATGGCTTGTGGGCGCACCAAAAAGTGCAGGGGTTTTAATAAATAAATAAATAAATTAAATAATGTAAGATCTCCTGCTCTAAGACCCGCCATTGCTTACTTTGCTGAGCATCAGTGAAGTAGTTACGATTGGACGAGTTTGCTCTCGCCATTTTGCTATGCCTCGGTACCTTCAAATCCTGACAGGTACTTGAGTTGGACTTCCCCTGCCATTAGGCAAATATGAACCCTCCCGTTGATCTCCTCACAAGGGGCGCTTCACCGCGGATGATCGAACCCCGTTCAAGTTAACCTAACCTCCCGTCTCGTCATGGTCAGCTAATTCGTTGCGGACTGGGCTTGTTTTGAAGAGATAATTATTTTTCGAACCTCAGTCAGCATCTCAGATAATTACCTGCGTCAACTAGCCATCCAAGACATCCAATTTGGGATCAGCACAAAATGCGTGGCGCATCTCTGAGAAATGAATGAACGCCCACCTGCATTTCTTTCTTTTTCGCCAGATATTCTGTTTATTTGTTTGTTTAGTTATTTGTGCATTTATCTATTTACTTAATGGCATTTTATTCTTATTGGCCAAGTCAATTAGGCCGCTCTTCCTGCAGAGCCATACCTCAAGGTGAACCTTGTTAAAAACTCGTTGTACTTGGAACCTCTGAGAAGCTGTTGGAGTGAATCAAAAGAAGAGCCAGCCGGACGACGTGCGTTCTCTATGCACGAAATTAATCATCGAACTTTTTCCGAGTGAAACCCGAATCGATATGTGATGTGAGGCGGTGTGCCTAATCAGCGCGCTACTTCACGCATGGAACGGGGGGACGTGAAGCAGCGCTCAAGCAAGGCCACCTTTGCTCTCGAGTCTCAGGAAATCTTCAAGCGCTCAGCGAAAACGAGCGCTCGAGAATGGCATTGTCACTCATGGCCGCATATGGAGTGAGTATTGACCACGGAAACTAGTCCATTCAGAGAGACTTGCCACTCAGAGCAGAGCTACTGCCATCGCTAGAACAAAGAGCTAAGGGATTGAAAGCAGAACGTGGTGTAAAGCGCTCATAACAGGTATTAGCCCTTTTATAAAGACCTATAGAGCCATGACAGTCAAAAAATACAAAAAAAGATCCAAAACTAGAACTGTACAATGAAATAATATAATAAAAAATGTAAAACGTAAAACGAATAGTCAATTCGAAACCCAACTAAACGAAAAAAATGATAAAAAAATGAAGCACCAATGTTGATAAATCCCTTCAAAGGATGCGCCATGTATTTGAATTCTGTTAGGAATCGAAAAGGCACGTTGATTGTACATAGTTAGGCCCATACGATGACATGGAACGGGGACCAACCAATGTACAATTCAAGGTTTGTATCATCACAAACAAGTCTGGTACCTAGTGGCTCGGACTGGTTCTGGCACAGCCACCAACAAGGATTCGATCCGGACCGTGCGCGGCAGTATGCGCCGCGCGCTTGCCCTTGCCGCTACACAACTTCCGCTCTA
This sequence comes from Ostertagia ostertagi, assembly GCA_036418205.1. Classification (NCBI taxonomy): domain Eukaryota; kingdom Metazoa; phylum Nematoda; class Chromadorea; order Rhabditida; family Trichostrongylidae; genus Ostertagia; species Ostertagia ostertagi. Next base: position 4,906 of record MU871754.1, on the reverse strand, counting down.
AAATAATCCAACAGGAGTTACCACTCTCAAATTTAAGGCAAAGAGAGCATACTTCGGAAAAGGGCTACGGGCCGCCTATCAGCGAAAAAGGAAATGAGCAGCTGATGTCTAAGTGCGTCTAGATGTTACCTCGAGTTGGGCCAATCGGAGGAGGATATGTATTTCGGCCCGTTATGTCTTGTCTTTTCCTCTGCAGTTTCTTATGCCGCGTTTCACTCATAAGGTCTGTACTGGAGAGTAGATTTCATTAGTCAATGGGTCAAACTGAAGAAAAGCAGATAGGAAGTAAAACAGGCGAAACGCATTCTTCCCCGGTTCGGCTTGGCTACTCCTTGCTTGCTTAAAATGACTCGGTTTTCCTCCATCAATTTCTTTTCGGAACACTTCCATATTCCACAAGAATGCTGAACAAAACTTTCCCCCCAGACGGGATTCGAACCCGCACCGCATCATTTCGTTTTCGGACAAGCGGCTTGGTAGGGGTCGGTCGACCCCTTCTGGGGCGAAAGTTTTGTTCACAACCCAGCATTTTGTGAAACATTAGCAAGGCGAACTGCGGCCAAAAACAGCAGTTAACAAACAAAAACAAGTCAAACTTCACATGTACTTACTGCTTAAAGCAACAGTCCAGGGAGGGTTTCAACTAATCCAAAGCTGAGGTGTGGAAGCATGCCCCAGCCCAAGTGAAGTCGAAAGGAACTGTCACTGAAGTAAAAACTCACCTCTGAAATGCGTGAGAAGGGCTCGAAGTTCGTCGAAAAGGGCGGGTCAACCGAGCCTCGGTTGACCCGCCTCCTTGCTGCTGTGAAGAGCGCTTGCTCGAATAGCGGTCGTTGCGGGACCGCCGCGCTGTATCAGGTCGATTCCATGAGAAGCGCAATTGAAGCGCTTCAATTTCGATTGCTGGCAAATAGTTATGTATTTGCAAGCATGCATGGCTATTTGCCAGCAGTTGCAATTGGAGCGCATGTACTACGGGCAGGTTCGGACAACTCGTCCAACACACGTCTCCCTAAACGGCAGGGGGAGTCCCTGTCTAAGCCCCTGCCCGACGTTTTTTTCTACTTTTTCTTTCTCCATTGACCAACTTCTCACCTGCAACGTCATTATAGGTGGTCCTTACCCGCGAATTCGTTCCTGGATTGTTGCTTTAAGAAAACCTTGGAAGTTCTGGAACTTGCGATAGCCTGGAATAAAAAGCTGGAACGAAAACTGGAGCGGATATAAATGTAAGCAATTCGTTTAGAATGCGGCAAAATTCCCTCCTAGTCAGGGTCGTGGAAAGACTTCACGAAAGGACGGGTGTTGCTAAGTTGGTACTTCCTTTCTAAGCAACAACGATACCATCCGACCATAAATAGCCTGAGAAATGAGAAAGAGCTTGTACTTATGTATGAGATTTTTCTCTGAGTAGAGCACCCGCTGAAATGCACGTTTTTCAATGAATGTGGCTCTCTGGAAAGCCATCGGATTTCTCATCCAGGTCTCCCTCTGAGAATTTCGGTTCTGTGGCTTATTTGCACGAAGCTCTCGATACATCCACGTCCGTCCTATAACGAACCTCTCGTCCTTTCTGCAAGCATGCACCAGAAAGCGCTTTTTTCTAAACCAGCGCCAGAAGGGCCACTTATGTGACCGCTAGAGATAAAATGGACCATGTTAAGATTCCTCGAAAGAAAGTTGTCATGTCTTCAGGAAGTCGTCATGTCTAGGGAAGAACGGGGATGGAAATGGTGACAATAGGGGTAGTCGAGAAATTGAAATACGAAAGACGTAAACAACCCCCTAATATTCTTAGCCTCTGTTGGCGCATTGGAGCAGATTTAAATCGTTCCATGTCGAGAACGTGTTGGTTCTTCCATATTTATCCTTACTAAATCGCTAAATATTAAGTAATAAGTACTAAATACCTCTATTGTTAATTTTTGTAAGCATTTTTTTACCATAACAAGCGCTGGTAACTGAAACCAATAGCCAAATAAATAAAAAAAGAAGCAAATGAAATTTGCTGTTTCCGCTGTCATATATCTCTCATAGGACGTGCCTGTGACGATCGATACGGTACAGAGACTGATTGCCAATCCTAAATTGCACGCTCAGGTGGATCCTTACAAAGACCGGTGGGGCGGGGAGAGGGGGGGGTTGAAGCCAAACCCTCTGTGCTCATGCCAGCATAGGAGCTCATTCGACCTTCGAGAAGCATACAGCCAGCATTTTTGTGTACCTAAGTGCTCCCGTTGCCTCTGAAAAAGTTCAATTTGTATTGTGCTATAAGCTAACACAATAAAAATTGTTTTGTTTGCTAACTGCTGTTTTTGGCCGCAGTTTCGCCTTGCAAATGTTTCACAAGAATGCTGGAGTTGTGAACAAAACTTTCGCCCCAGACGGGACTCGAACCGCACCTCTTGGTTACCGGGCAAGCGCTACCAAGTTACGCCACGCGGTTTTTTTTGTACACAACTAGCATTCTTGTGAAACGAAAATCATATGAACAATAAATAAACGAATAAATAAATGAAACAAAAATACCGATTATGTAACGATAGATTATAAAGTTAAAAGAGTGTTAACAAATGTAAAAGGCGGCTCTAATCTTCGGCTACGACTGAGCGTAGCAAAATGCAGTGCTTCAGCAGCGCAGAAGAAAATTCAGAGCAGCACGTTACGCTTAGCTTTGAACGACGCAATCTAACGTACAAATGAAGCGCTATCGCAAGATACGGGCATCTGGTACCATTCGCGACCGCGCAGGATTGCGCAATAGCAGCAGTCAGGAGATTTTTCTTCAATAAAATTCGAGTGGAGGGAGATTTCCTCTGCCCAGGGCTGGCGTAGATGAGCGAGGGTATGAAGATTCTTTCCATGGAAGAAAACTTTCCAAATTCCATTTCAAGCCCTGCAGCCACAGTAATACCATTGTCCCGAGTGAGAGCTTTGTCAGCCACCGGTGGCTGACATTGTCACGAATGGGTTAAGGATAAGCTTGGAAAGGGCCAGGGAAATC
>MU871753.1:7686-21386 GCA_036418205.1 Ostertagia ostertagi | reverse complement strand
GGAATCAATGGGCTAAACTGGAGGTGGAACTTAGGGAATCAGCGCTGACTTTTTTGGTGCTTCAGCTGTTTGCATTACCTCACTAAAATGCAGTAAAGAGAGGATCACGAATGACTCACCTAAGTTACTAATTTTGTACATCTTTGTACGCCTCGTTCCTCCTCATCCTCCCCGTCCGCTTTATTCTTCTCGTTGTTCTCCAACAGTGCTGTCCTTGAGTAAGTCTGAGTAACAAATAAAGCTCAGGAGGAAAGTATTCTTCCTATCTCCATTCTCCCTTTGCCCTGCTTCCTTGCCGAGCCCTGAGGAGGATAAGCCATCTCTGCGTTCAAAGTCGCTCAAGTCGTATTTCAACTGCAGCAAAGGTTTGGAGATTGAGCCCATTACTGCTGGATCCAGCAATCCTTCATGACAATTTTACCGACGTCGGAGCCCATACAAAGTGCGAAAGCTTGCAGGCACACTCCTGCACCGCTTTTCCTAGAATAATTCAGAACTTTAGCTTGTTTTGCTATCTTCAAATGGATTGAGCGTGTCAGAAGTGAACGGCGGTACTTAGCACGCAACTCCACCCTCGTCTGTGCCCTTAAGTGCACTAGAGCTCTTATCGACTTATTCTCTCACGCGTTCCGTGGTTATAATAATCGCAAGCTGAAGACGAAGATTTAACGCCATGTCAGTACATCCGCTATTTCAGAGAACTATGCTGCATCTTTACCTTCTGCTAGTTCTGCTGCAAACGACATCGGGGTTCATCGTATTGCCGTATATTCAGATCGACTATGCGCACTATTTCCGGTTGGCACAATGCCAAGCCAAATGCACGGAAAAGGTGAGTGTGTCGATGCATCAATAGATTTTGGCCAAAAATATCTTGCTTTTTGCAGTACGGTGTGTTGTCCACTCGAGTTCTCCTTGATGGATCAGCTGAAGAGTTCCTGGACACTCGAAACCCAGATTGTGAAGCGGTGAGTTACCAGCGATTCTTTGTTATTGGGCTGCGCAATTTGCGACAGCGACGTAACCTTGCCAGGAAATGGGCGAAACTCCGGGTTATCCTTGACATTTTTGAGATGGGTTAGCTCGGCGTCGTTCCTAATATTATGAAGAAATGAATCTTAATAAGGTATCCCGTTCCTGCTTTATCTACGGAACCTTTTGAAAGCAGATTTGCCATTCTGCAACTCAGTGACGCTGTTTCAGTGCGAATCTGGATGCCATCAGCATCGCCGGCTACGTGGACGCGGCCAGCATGGACCTGCCAGTTCTCCACTTCAGAATGGCCTAAGGTTCTGGGCCGAGAGCAGTGCCGACAGTGGTCCGTTATCTTATCTGCATAGAACAAGGGTCAACCCTCAGGAAATGCCCCAAGCGGTGGCACTTTGAAGAGACTCATAAAGCGACTCTTTTAGCGAAGGCCGGCTCGACTGTTATGTCCTCAATACAAATGCTTTGTCAAAATCCCATAGTGGATGATGAATATGGAGAAACTGTTGAAGCGTTCGTCAGTATTTCACTTCTTAGGCCAGCTGGCCCTACAAGGTTAGATCTAGGATCTCTTAGCGCTTTGTTGTATTTGGTTAAATGCCATTCTGTTAAGATATGTCGTCCAGTGGAGACAGCGAAACCAAGCCATTGGTAACAGGGATGAGACGCAGTGGATCACGGCTTCGGTACGTTTTTGCCCCTTTCTCATCAAGAAATCAAATCGGTTGACATTTTTGAGCTGATCGTATTCAGGTTGAACCCGATACCTTCATCAAGGTGAAAGGACTGGTTCCTGGTGTGCAGTATCGCTTCATGGTGACTGCTGTGGGGCCAACTGGCCGTCTAGGCGAGACCATCTCTAGCCCTTGGACGGAGATTGCAAGTACTACGTTAAAAGCACCAGCCGGACCGCTCACATTGAAAAATGGCTACAACTCCGATCGCGGTGTTATAGCCCAGCTCGAATGGCCCCGAAGCGCACAGGACTCATGCTACTACAAGCTTCAGCTCAGCAATAGTTCAACTCAAATCAGTCGTGACATTGTATTGGTCAGTTCAGAGCCTCAGAGGTGTTGTTCTACTCGCGCCTATACCTTTTTCTTTCAGGATTCCTCTCCCTCAATCCTTCTACCTCATCTCGAATTCGACGTTGACTACACTATCGCAATAGCTGCCGTCTCTGCTGACAAACTCCAAACAAGCAAAGCGGTCACCACCAACTTCAAATCGCTGCCATGCAGAGACATCCACGGTCGCGGAAGCCTTCAGTGCGGTGAGTTGCTGAGAACTCTCCTAAATTCTGTCCAAGATCCTGTGCTCATTGACACTCTTCAGCTCCTGAGCCAGTGTCCGATTTGGCCATCGTCGTCCGACCGAATGGAACAGGTCTCATCAGCTGGACACCCTCAGCTGATTCACAAAACATTCTCTTCTACCAGATCATCTACCATGCGCTTTCGCGAAACAATGGTTGCAGACTCAGGAAGGAAACCGTGAATATAAAAGCGGTAGGTCCTAGCCGGATTTCTTGCTTAACTTCAGTCGTTAAACTGTTGTCGTTTTAGAACGTGAATTTCGCAGAAGTGACTTTTCCCGGTCAACAGTGCGAATACGTGGTTCGAGTGATCAACTACGACCTGATCGGACGAGACGCATCCTACAGAAGCCCGTGTTCTCATCGAACCCTCGCTTCCCGTTCATAACTTCGAATTCGCTCTTCGTCCCGAATATCTTCACCATAGCCGCATGCCTCGTAGTTTCTGCCGTTCGGTCTTCTTCTTCTGTTTTGTCGTCGACGTCAGTGTCTCCATCAAGTGTCAGAAAAACAACAGAAACTCACCGAATACGTCTGAATCAAGAAGACGTTATCGGTCTTGCATAGACGGGTTATCGTTTTCGTTCAAAAAAGTGCAGGTATGCTTGTAGCCGGTTTTTGATCTCTAGTTTTATTGTACATACCTGTATATATGTTTCATTAGCACATCTAGATAAATATTATTTTTTGTGGGTTCCTTGTTTCAAGCTCATGAAGCAGAAACTTTAAACGGTCCGGGTAGTGAAGGGTCTAACATGAGACACTAATCAACCTCATCGAGGTACGAAATGCACTCGACTTTTCATGTAAATTTGAGGAGGCATTGCTTCGTTGTTCTTGTATCAGCCCATCTAGAGCGCTGCTATACATTTTTGTCGGCAATTATTCCGCACCAAGCCCTAATCCATTTTCTTCTTATCGTCACTGGATCTTTCTGAACACAGAATGCGGCAGTTTTTACTGAAATTTCCTCAATTGGACGGCGTGTCCTGCCACTGGCGAAGTTTCTCAGAACTAGAATAGTCCTTTTATGGAATAGCTCATGTTCTACCCATTCCACACTTGAACCGCCCTCCTAATGTGAATTTTGAAGAAAACGATTACTAAGTATCGGGGTACACTTGCAAAATGAGGAACGACAGACAAACAACTGGTGTATATGAATATGATAGTTTGTGATTGTCTGAAGGTACGGAATTCTTGACCGGTGGGCACTTGTGCACGTCTGCGAGAAGGGTGAATAGCGAACTTCTCGTCGAAAGTCATCCAGATTTACTTATCTGTACAGAAGATCATTATAGGTATTCCTTCTCGGAGAACCATGATCCTATCTGCATGGCAAGAAATCACTGGCTTAAGCTCCGCTGTTCAGGCAAGAACGAAAATAATAGAAAAACTGCAATTGCCTTGGTAATCCATTCGAAAAACGAGAAGGACTGCTACGCGTTCAAATTCCCGCCGGACATCTGTCACAAATGCTATTGGCGGAAAGCTTCCACTTGGTTCATTGAGTTCTGTCACTAGAAACTCTTTCCGACCTTTTGACTTATTGCAATAACATCTCACACTTCTACTGCATCTATTCTATGCACTAAAATCGAACGCTTCAACCGGATTCTTCCCTTGCGTCACCTAACACGTAGCCGTCCCAAAGCGCACTTCTTTCCATGCCCCCCCCCCCCTTTTTTGCGCCGCGCGACCTGCCTTCGACTGTACATAGAGTGGTTTTCGTGACTTTGTTTCTGTTCGGGAGCCAATTATCGTGTTTGGAACTTTGTAAATTGTCTCAGCAGCCACAACTGATATATTGATGTTGGAAAGAATGCGAGAATTTTCCGGGGAGGTTTCCTCAGAGATGGCCCCGAAATACGGTCATCCGTCGCGTTTAGGCGAAATAAAAAGTTTCTACAACCCCAACCTTCTTCCTAGAGGTGACGCTGCGACCCACTCTTTGTAGTACTTATGTGTTCAAATGTGGTTATGAACCTATGCAAAACATGGTAAGCAGTCATCGCTGCATCGCGACTTTGGCTTTCGAGCGTACCAGCTCTCGTACCCGCGGCGAGGAAGGAAATTGTGAAGTGACATCGGCATCAATGTAATAAGAGGATGAAGCATTTACAATTGATCATTCCCTCGCGCCAAGTGTTTTAGTGACGCAATTCAGGGCGAAGGTGGCATGAATCTGCAGAGAGGTCTACACCTCTATCCACGGGAGCGACTACTTCAGAAAGTTCTATCCCTACAAAAATGTCTGACATCGATAAGTCGCTGGGGGGGGGGGTAACACTATTTGGTCCTAAAATCATGGGTGTGGTAGTTGCGCTACTTGAATGCTCCTAACACTCTCTCGCGTATAGATGAGCCACGTTTTTCGTTAACACTGGAGATAAGGCTTGATATGAGAAGCTTTATGGAAGCTCTTCTAATACAGTGCGTTGCAAAATCATAGGACACCCCCAAAAATATGAATATCTCGGCTTCTAGAAAAAGCCGTCTATCGCAACTGGTAGAATCAGAACCGCCTCTATAAAAAACCTATACAAACAAGTAGCCAGATCATCCGAATAGTTTTCCGTATTTTTAGACAATTTTTTTTTTAGTTTTGTAGTCGTTGCAAAATCATAGGACACCCCTCGGAAGTCTCCTTACAGTTGAATTTTTTTATCCATCCAGCAACGATGGTAGCACTTGTCCGGTGTATGGTAATTAGAGTTACAGTTTGAGTTTCTACTCGGTACAGACTTTCTTTTTATACGCGCCTGATGGCTCTACCATGAGCATCGAAGCCATTTTTAGGAGCTCAAAGAAAACCATAGCTTGGTGCTCCAAATTCTCACTACGAATCGAAGATGAGAGTGCACCAGGATAAATAGCAGAAATTCTCTTAGAAGGATTCCACCTATACACTGCGTCCCATAATTATACGTCCACCTAAAAATTTCCCAAAATCTCACCAATATAGATGTTTCGAAAAAAGTCTTCAATGTGACAATGTATCATATATAAATGCGGAATTGCTTATGAACATCAATTTCCTATTTAAGATCCTAGGATTTTTTTCCAATAATTTTTGTCTAAAAGGCCACTCTGCCGACGTCCCAAAATTATACGTCCACCTCACGTTTATCGACTACTTTTCACTTTTGTTCCACGAAACTTTTTCATTGTAGCAACACTTCACTTCTCAAGGGGACTGCATAATAAAAACGGCTGTTGGATTTTGAAGAAGGTTAGCTTGTCGCAAAAATTTGTGGAACAACGCATTCACGCCAGATTTGGACCAAATTCACGCCAAGCTAGAAGAACTTAGTTCTTCAATACGAGGGTTTCACATGATATGGAGTTCAGAAGAGCTTTAAGGGTCTCTCATTCACTTTTCGAACGAAATCAAGGCCGTGTCACAAAAGAAACATCCACTTTCATCCAACGGTGCTCTGTCATCGAATCTTCTTCAGAACTTAATGCCTCAACCAACTTTTGTTTCACGCGTGTGAAGGAATCCCAAGATCATTCTTGATTAGTAAATGTGAAAGACGTTCATTTTGTGGCAAGGAATCGTGGCGAAACTGGGCTGATTTCTGCATGAAGGTGCAGCCGAGCCGACTGAAGTCAGGTTCCCTTTTGCTCGATATGTTTTAGCATTTGTTTGTTTTTGTTCTCACGTTTACCTTTTCCCACAGTGGCTTTTTTCTCAGTAAAGCACTACTAGAAGAAGGAAAATGGTGAAAAAAAGACAAAGAAGCACTTATGCATGGCAAGCAAAAACGAACCTTGCCTCGGTCGGCTCGGCTGCACCTTCATGCAAGAATCAGCCCAGTTTTCGCCACGATTCCTTGCCACAAATGAATGCCTTTCACATTTACTAATCAAGAATGATCTTGGGATTCCTTTACACGCATGAAACAAAAGTTGTTGAGGCATAAAGTTCTCAAGAAGATTCGATGACAGAGCACCGTTGGATGAAAGTGGATGTTTCTTTTGTGACACGGCCTTTGTTTCGTTCGAAAAGTAATGAGAGACCTTAAAGCTCTTCTGAACTCCATATCATGTAAAACCCCTGAAGAAGTTCTTTAGCTTGGCGTGAATTTGGTCCAAATCTGGCGTGAATGCGTTGTTCCACAATTTTTGCGACAACCTAACCTTCTTCAAAATCCAACAGCCGTTTTTATTATGCAGTCCTTAAAGCAACAGTCCAGGCAGGGTTTCAACTACTTGGTCATTAGGCGGTCAAAACATGCCCCAGCCCAACTAAAGTTTATAGGAAATGTCTTTAATTTCAAAACCTACCTCTAAAATGCGCTGGAAGGGGTCGAAGTCCTCTTGGAGGGGGCGGATCACCCATAAAGAGGCGGATCGCCCAACATTCGCTGTGCAGAGCGCTTGCTCGACTAGCGGTCGTTGCGGGACCGCCGCGCTGTATGAGGTCGATTCCATAAGAACCCAATTGAAGCGCTTCAATTTCGATTGCTGGCAAATAGTTATGTATTTGCAAGCATGCATGGCTATTTGCCAGCAGTCAACTGGAGCGCATGTACTACGGGCAGGTTCGGACAACTCGTCCAACACACATCTCCCTAAACGGCAGGGGAGTCCCTGTCTAAGCCCCTGCCCGACGTTTTTTTCTACTTTTTCTTTCTCCATTGACCAACTTCTCACCTGCAACGTCATTATAGGTGGTCCTTACCCGCGAATTCGTTCCTGGATTGTTGCTTTAAAGAAGCTGAAGTGTTATTACAATAAAAATAACTTCGTGGTAGACAAAAGTGAAAAGTAGTCGATAAACGTGAGATGGACGTATAATTTTGGGACGTCGGCGACAGTGGCCTTTTAGACAAAAATTATTGTAGAAAAAAATCCTAGGGACACTTAAATAGAAAATTGATGTTCATAAGCAATTCCGCATTTATATGTGAGACATTGTAACATTGACGACATTTTTCGAAACATCTATATTTTTGAGATTTGCGGAATTTTCCGAGATGGACGTATTATGGGACTCAGTGTTATAAGCGGCTAGCGTGTGTCTGTGGTGGTGTGTGTGTATGTTTGACGGAAATTCATAGCTCGAGTCACAGTAACGATAGCGCAGTGGTTCTTACATATGTTATAGGGGGTGGGATGGGGACACAAGTGGTACGTGATAGGAACTGATAACGACTGATAATAGCTGATAAGAGGGGCTAGAAAGCGAGCATCGCCAATTTCGTTTTGCCGTTCATATTGGTAAAAGAGCGTCTATACTTACAAGTCTTATGTGGGGCGGTCCCGGGACATTGGTGGTACATTGGAAGCGATAGCAACTGATAATGGCTGATAAGATGCGCTAGAACGCAAAAGTCGTCGATTCCGTTGCCTGGCTCGCGTTGACACCAGAGCAACCATACTTACAAGTGTTATGTGGGGTGGGACGGGGACATTGTTGGTGGGTGCCAGAAACTGATAACGATTGATAAGGGCCGATAAGGCGCGCAGAACGCAAAAGTCGTCAGTTCCGTTACGCAGCTCGCGCTGACACTAGAGCGTTCATACTTCCGAGTTCTATGTGGGGTGAGACGGGGACATTCTTGATAAGTGATTGAAAGTGGTTGCAGCTGATAAGGGCCGATGCGCGTCAAAACGCTAAAGTCGTGATCGCGTTACCTAGCTCGCGTTGATACTAGAGCGTTCATATTTACAAGCGTTATTTGGGGGGGGGGGAGGGGGGATATTGTTGGTGGGTGCCAGAAACTGATAACGATTGATAAGGTGCTGATAAGGCGCGTCAGAAAGCAAAAGTCGTCAATTCCGTTACGCAGCGTTGACACTAGAGCGTTCCTACTTACAAATTGTAGTAAGTCGTAGTAGTACAAACAAAGGTACGTGCACATTATTTCGATATACTTCTTAATAGCAGTCTATTGCATAAACTCAATCAAGTCTTCAGCAAATGATAACTTTCATTTCTATCAAGAAAGCCCAAACTCATTAAACCGCTAATCCTTTCGGGGTTCTAAATAATGGTGAATGTAAATGAATGATAAGCCTTAGCATTAGCTCCTCACTTATGTAAATAGGCATATTTCGTTTTGATTTTGAGACTGACAGCAATCCTATTCACCGCTAAATTATCTTAATTCAAGAAAAATGCTGGATGTTTACAGTTGTGATCAATATACCAGTTCAGCTCAGACGTTATCACGCGTATTCTCGATGAGCTTCAGTGAAACTGTGGAGGGTCTAACACAGTCAATAGTGAGATGGTTAATGGAGTATCTCATGCTGATATTCCATGGGTCCTCCAATTTCGCTAAAGCCTGCCGTGTGATGCGCGCGATAGCGGGCGAAGCAAAACTGGTTAGCTATAAATCGAAAATTACATCGAACAAAATCACCATGTACGGTCAACCTGTGTCAGCTCTACGAAAGAAAGAGGATAGAAATGAAATCCAGTAGCAAAATCACTGATATGGACAACTAGCGTAGGGTCCTGCGAAGCGTGCTGCCATGCTCGTCAGGCGTTCTATGAGGAACAGGGAGAGAAAAGTTCAGGTTCTGGAACTCAGGATGAGGCCACGCATCACCAAATCGAACGAAAAAATTTTGTTGAAGGAATAAGTCGAATCCTGGCCCATATTTCTTTACAAGTGAACAGCAGTCATCTGAACCATCAAAGTTAAACTGCTCATTACCGAAGAAGCGCGGTCTGAAAGGAACAAATTACTTATTATTTTGAATGAAAAATTGCTCAACAAAGCCCAGCTTCGGCCAGTCTTCGTTAGATTTCTCTTCTCTTCTCTGGTTTCAATCAGAAGCTTAACGAGCATGGCAGCACGCTTCGCAGGACCCTACGCTAGTTGTCCATATCAGTGATTTTGCTATAGGATTTCATTTCTATCCTCTTTCTTTCGTAGAGCTGACACAGGTTGACCGTACATGGTGATTTTGTTTGATGTAATCTTCGAGGTTATAGCTAATCCTTTAGAGAACTTCTGCTATTTATCCTGGTGCACTCTTATTTCTATTCGTAGTGAGAATTTGGAGCACCAAGCTATGGTTTTCTTTGAGCTCCTAAAAATGGCTTCGATGCTCATGGTAGAGCCATCAGGCGCGTATAAAAAGAAAGTCTGGCTTTCACTCGCGGGGAATTCAAACCGTAACTCTAATAGAATTACCATACACCGGAAAAGTGCTACCATCGTTGCTGGATGGATAAAAAATTCAACTGTAAGGAGACTTCCGAGGGGTGTCCTATGATTTTGCAACGACTACAAAACTAAAAAAATTGTCTAAAAATACGGAAAACTATTCGGATGATCTGGCTACTTGTTTGTATAGGTTTTTTATAGAGGCGGTTCTGATTCTACCAGTTGCGATAGACGGCTTTTTCTAGAAGCCGAGATATTCATATTTTTGGGGGGTGTCCTATGATTTTGCAACGCACTGTATGAGCGTGGCCATTTTTGTCGGCGATACCATGTAACAAGACGGTTCGGACAGTCAGGGAATTTGTGTTACCGTAACCATAATTTCTGTACTGGGGCGCGGATTTGTTTAGAGCACGAAATCAATTAAATGCAAGCTTCGGGATAAAATAGGTGGAAGAGCGTTCACTAAAGCAAGCGGTGGGGAGTGGTCTGGAAAAAAGGAAAAAGGTAAGAAAAACCCCAGATACAGAACGAATGGAAAACCCACCATTTCAGCACCTTGGGATAGAGAAAGGGTGTGTTGGACTTGAACTTGTTTCACGAGCTTAGCTCCAGTTGCTACAACGCCATCAACATTGAACCGCAATGGATCCGCTGCCGCAAATGCGCCCGCGCTTTTCAAGCAGCGCCACGTGGCAACCGACAGCGGAAGGCGGGGCTTGCGGACGAAGGAGTGGATTGCGGGTCGAGAGCTTCTAGCCCTTGTCGCGCACTTTCAAGTCGTAAAAGGGGCGCGACATCAACGCTTGTCTGCCTACCTACTACCAGGATCAACCGCCCGTTGCGCATAATGAACAACAACGGGGTCGCATTTGGTCAGTGGAAGAGGAGGGATTCGTTCACACATTCACAAAATTAGAAGCTGCCAAGGCGTGGCTAAGTGGCAAAGGAGGACAGACTTTCAACTGCCACTGCGACTACGCACCACAGACGATTGAATGGCGCATCCCAGAGCGAGATTTCTTACTAAAATACGTCATGTCCCAGTGAGCACAAGCGAAAAATTCTTTCAGAGAAACCCATGCTTTTAAACTAAGTCAAAGTGGAGGAAATTGCCTATGGCAAGGGAAACGTTTCCCTTTGCAAATAATCTATACAGCGTTAAAGTACTGATCTCGTTGATTTCAACGGTTTTTACCGCCTTCCCAATTTAACGACGTTGAAGAAACTTGTGGCCATTTAAAGGTTCGAATCTCGCGTTTCAGGAAATGACTAAAAAAGCCACTTAGGGGAAAAAACGGAACAACGGGCATTTTCCGAAGGAATGATCATGAATCTTGAAGATTTTCAAAAGTGTCAAACTTCTAATTAAAGTTAACTAGAAGTTTAGTTAACTAAATTGATCGAGCCAATCAGCTGAATTTACCGGCAATGTAAAGATAATGTTTGTACTCTGTAATTACCTTTGACTTTTTATTCATTCAGTGAATGTTCACTCGGGGCATATTTAGTGCGTATTTGAAAAATCCAAACATACCAGTTGTGCGCAGCGGTTCCTGCATGAAAACAAGAGAATACACTCAAGTTATGGATACAAAATGCATTTAAAGCCAAGTGGACATTTTTCTACATCCTCACATAGTTAAAAGTATATGGATTTTGGCAAGTGAACCTAACGCAATCAACCGATTCACAACTGACCCATAAGAGGTCTGCACACAGCAATTCATCCACCAAGATCAACCATCGCTCTCCAAATACTCGGAATGCTGTCTTGGCGCTGAATACTCCTAAGTAAAGGAATCTTGCTACTGGTCTTCCAGTTAATTCAGTCTCTTCACCCGATTTACTATTCATTTACAGACATCCTTGCTGGCAGCTTGATAACGGCCTCTGACCTGGGCACCCTTAATCAACAAGACAAAATTTTCCGTGAATATGACACAAGCAAAAAAAAACTGTATATCTATCTCTGATTCGCTATCGCGAAGAAGTAACCCTTCGACCATTCTGCCAGATAGCCTCTTCCATACATAGTTGCCGTTCGAACGGCTCCGCATTATCCGCAGTAATTTGCTCCTGTATCCTAGATTGAGATAAAATTTTATGATTCTATCCCATATATATAAGCAAAACTGCAGGCGCCCTTCCACAGCTAGATATGCCTTCGAAATTATAATTCAAAATTAGCCGCTAGAAAGAATAAAGCATACAGTTTCATAATATAAAAAACCCCAATCACAATACAATCTTAGGAGCAACAAGGCTAAATACTCCGGTGACAATAATGGAGCGCGTTCGGCAAATACTATTATGAAATAGCATCCTGCAGAGAGGTGAAGGAGTCTTCCTTACTTCTTGCCGATAGCGGCATCCGATATATAAATTTTTTGCTTTGTTAATCTCCAGAAAAAACTTCTTCGTTGCATTCAGCGTTCCCAGTTTCAAGTAGTATTCCGAGAAAGCTGCACAGCAATGATTCGATAATCATCACTCAACCGAGCAAATCGTGAACGCTGAATAAAGGAAACGGTATCGGATTCCTTACACGAGGAGTTTCAGACGCAAGCCATCTTCGAGATTGCGGAATATCGAATGTACGGTCTTCGTTGTAAACTGGTGGTGACAGAACCCTTCTCCCTGGTCAAGGCTGTAATCGGTATATTTCAGCCAGTTTCTGTAAAAAACTCCATGTACTTTAACATATATAGTGTAAAAATGGTCCACTCTAAATACATTTGATATACGATAACTTGATGTACGTCCTGTTTCAGGTAGGAACCGCTGCGCACGAACTTGGTCATGCTCTTGGATTTTCCCATACGCACTCAAGATATGACCGTGACCAATTTATCACTGTTGATGAACAAATATCAAGGTAACGAGCAATGCTGCAACACCCTTCATCTTTACATTGCGATAACTAGCCTGGCTCGATCAATTCACACGGGAGACAATCACAACTAATAACAATTATGGTTTAACATATGACTACGGTAGCCTGATGCACTACGGAGCCACAAGGTCGGATACTTATGGAGGGATGAGTGCGAACTATTATGGAAGCGATGTACTCAATTTTCAGTGCCACTGGAAACAAAAAGCCTACCATGGTGCCAAAGGATGTGTTGTACACGGAGACTCTAGGATCATCCAAAGGAAAGAGTATTGTGAAACCACAGGAAATACGAGCCTTTGCTCTACGCTGCGGAGAAGTTCAAAAGGCCAGGCAGGGAGATGAGAGATAATGTGAGCGCGGAGAGCGGTAGAGAAGTCCGAGAGAGAGCATAGCAGATCAACGTAGCGACGCAGACAAGATATCGAACGGTGGGCGGACCATGTTAAGTTTGGTGGAGTCTGTTAGAAGTCCATGGCGCCTAGGGTCCTAGTGACGCGTTCGATGTAGAAAGGTGGCGCTACCTTTGCACTTGCGTACCCAGCACTTCTAGCCACGGTAAAGGCTTGTAAGTAGGTCTGAGCCCAAACTTTGCCTTCAAATACAGCCTTTCAGTTTTTCGTGACAAACAGACGCAGCACACGGACAGCCATACTCAGCGACTTATATATAGTAGGAAGTCCACTGTGATATGGACCTTAGCAGAATTCTCCCTCCGACATGAAGGAGCTAAAGTGCTCAATTATCAACACAGCTGCGACAAAAATGAGCTTTAAAAGACATGAGTAAGGTCCCAAGCAGTCATCGTAAAAATTCTTTTTTTAAATCTTTATTATAAATTATATATAATGTGAGTTATAAAATTGAGATCACATCATAGGAGGCCCTGATATGGCATAGGAAAAGGTTGAGGAGCCTTCCTAAAAATAGGAGATACTTTCTGAATGCGAAGCATATTCGGTAGGAAAATTGTTGATGGTAAAGTGATGTGACGTCGTCACATTGTTTTACCATCAGCAATTTTCCTACCGAATATATCACAAGAAGTGAACACTATTTTACACTACGTGTTTTGCTGGTGCATACCGGAAGAGACTACAGAAGGTTTGAGTGCACTCGAATCTGCGAAAAAAAGTGACGTGAGTGAAGATTGATCAAACGAAGTGAGGTGGTCAGCAGTCACGATGAAAAAAATGTCACTTTAAACCACACATCTTTTGTTTCTTCAATTACTTTGTTAGTTTTCACTATTACTGTCGAGTGACGTACCATCCTTAGCTCTACGAATTTGCATCTGCCGGGATATGCTTTACTGAGCTGGGATACATCGAATGCAGCAGGCGAAATACTCACAGTATAAAGCTCGACTTTATTG
>MU871751.1:8478-18878 GCA_036418205.1 Ostertagia ostertagi | reverse complement strand
AGTGGTGATGAAATATAATGGTGAAACGTCTAAAGGGTTGTGTTATACACTAGCTGTTGATCCAACTTGATTAAAATTACCGAATTCATTTAAAGCCTATTAGCCATTCTCAAAATGAGCCCAAGTTATGGCATCGCATGGTTAGCTATCCTCACAAGCGCCCCCGAGCCAGCTCCTAGGGTTCGTATTTAGATCAAAGAGGTGTTTCTGCGCCCGCCCTAGTAGGGCTGCGGCCTCGCAGTAGGGTTATCTTTGAGGCACTAACCTTATGGCTCATGGCAATGCTCTTTGTTACTTCCAAATCTGTACACAAATTCACTGATCAACCTAGTGTATGACCCAGAGTTTCAAAAAATACTCAAGGAATCTTTTGAACTGGCCCCTCTCTCGTTTTTGTCCTTTACAAGTTGGTTAAGTCAGTCGTTAACCGTCATTATTGTTGTGACTCAACTGAGGACGACTGCTGCCCTTTTAGCGTCTGATAGAATTTCTATTTGAATATGGGTGCGGGACTTTTGGTGCGTCCGGGTTGCACGCGGCGAATCGCGCGGCGGGCTGCGCGGCGATCCGGACGAGGCAAGTCTTCGCGGGCTTCTGCGGTGGAATTCAACACGTCAGAACGTGTGCAGATCGCGGATAGAATCCACAAGGTTCTGCGATTCGAATTACATTCCAACGCGTGGATATTCAAAGGCAGCGGCAGGAAGAGAAGAAAAGGAATAGCAAAAGGCTGTTATAGCAATCAGGGCGCTTAGGTTGCTGGCGCTTGTTGTTAAGGGGGGGGGGGGGGAATCCCATGAGCGGAGAGATTCAACCAATTATTGTGTTTGGGACTAAGCCTGAGGGGAAGAGTTTCTCGTGGAGGATGTGAGCAATTTCTGTTCTCCCGAGCGTATTTCCCTTCTCATGAGCTTAGTTCTAGTGTCACCTTCCATTGGCCCTGTTTTGAAAGTTCTCCCAAGGACAGGAGCGCCGCGATTAGCAAAGATATAGAGTTGACAATAAATAACATCTCACTAAATGACTCCATTTTTAGTGCTTCTTATTCATATTTATAATATGATAATAGTGACATTTCTATGAAGTTTCTCTCTTTCATCTCCTTTCGCTGTAATCTTCTCACTGACACCGCTGCATTTCACCGATCTCCGCGAGTGGGAAGTTTCTTTCAAAGCAGAACCTTGTGGATTCTATCCGCGATCTGCACACGTTCTGACGTGTTGAATTCCACTGCAGGAGCCCGCGAAGACTTGCCTCGTCCGGATCGCCGCGCAGCCCGCCGCGCGATTCGCCGCGTGCAACCCCGGACGCACCAAAAGTCCGTCGCCCTTGAATATACTCTGCGTAACTACCAAGCGCATTCACTGGCCGTATGGAAATAATAAATAAATAAATAAACCCCTTACATTATTTAGGAATAAATATTTCGCACTTATGTCAAGTATGGCTCTTTTTTTGGGCGGAAGTGGTGTAGTGACAAGTGGCACGCTTACCACGCGAGCGGTCCGGGGATCAAATCCTGGGTCGTGAGTCGCCCGGGCCAACCAAGCCTTCCATCCCTCCGGGGTCGGTTAATTGGTACCAGACTTGTCTGGGAGGATAAAAACACTGACTTGTACATCGGCTGGCCCCGCAAGTCATTGTATAGGCCACATCGCATTCAAACGCCACTACGAATGTACAAATGGAAGTAGAATGCGTGCCGCATCCCAAAAAGGGATTGATCAACGGCAAATGCTTTATCCTTTATCCTTTTATGATTCTTTTTACGAGGCGTGCATCCCTCCTATGTCATCAGACTGGTCACTTCTAGCAAGACAACAAACAAATTCCATTTGAATTTTCATTACATACAGTTCTGTGATACTAGTTGCTTTGGAACAACTAAAAAAAACTTGTAAACTTGTTGTTCACCCTGGTACAGGATGCAAAGCAGCGAAAGAAGGTCACGAAAAGGATATCGAACGTGGGACAGGACATCAGAATTGTAGTGCTGCGGTGATATTGGCTTCGCAGCGCGGGCAGTATACTCACCACGGCCAAACAATTAAGCTCAGCACCCTGTTGCTTGCTTTGGCCTAGTTTCTGCACCGCCGAAATCCTCATGCTCTGCCCAAACTCAACATACAGTGATTGAAGTAACTCACTTTCATTCCATCTGCTGATGAAATTTCGAGCGGTCGAAGGGTGGACGATTTTCCGACATACCATGGTAATGTCGAATTCATTGAAAATAGAAGAGTTTTGAGCCTCCCAATATTGACATAGTTGTCGTCATCGAAGTGGCAAGACCAGCTGAATATGGAAAATAAAGTCTTATGAAGACTGACATGTTTGATTTCCCCATTGCTCCATAGTAGACAGCTTCGCCAGTATACTCAATGAAATGTTAACACAAATGAGTAATTTTTTGAATGAACCGGTTCGACGTAACAGGATTTTAGCCCAAGTTTAATGTCATTTCAGCGAACTAACTATACCAGTTATGGCTCAAGCAAACTTCAGCGCATACAGGGTCGTTTCCTTGAAAACCACATGCTCGAGACGTTCACTTTAACGCGGTTCTATGCTCTTCCGATATTTTTTTTACCTTCCTGGGAAAGTACGAGCCTCACATCCCCGACAGGGAAGCGAAATTCAGCTCTGCTCTCGTCCAACAATATTCCTGTGTCTTCCCTTTGCCTATCACATGCTGAGGAAGACACGGGGATATTCCTGCGCTGGGCCAACTAACACCCTGACGCCAGCTCAACAACATTGTGGTGATACGAATAATACTGCCGACTTTTCAGCACGTGTTTTATTCGATTTCTATCTTTTATATGTGATTTCGAAATAATCTCTTGTAAAAAGACGAATCGTGGCTTTTCTCGCGAAGAAAACAAAAGGAGCCACGCGAAATGTTTATGCGTATTTGGTAATTCTACGTGTAGTGGTTTGACACTCACTGACGCTGAGCATGGAAGGATGCGACTTAAGCAGCCAGCTTCACTGCTTTGTTGGTTTTGCAGGCAGCGATTACGATTGGGTCAAGAAGGGTTTGGAGGGACGTGGTGGTGCTCAATGGTACGCCAGTGGCGAAAAAAGCGGAGAAATCCGTCAAGAAAACGCAAAACGGGACCCCTTTTTTGGCCGTTGGTTTTCACTCATGAACAGGTAACAGCTCAGAAAGCGGACGTATGAACGAGTTCATCGCAACGCGTTTGGTGACAGCATGCCAATCCACGCTCCAGTCCTTCAGTTGTGCCGCTGCTGGCAACGCAGCTCGTCCAAATCAGCAACTCTTTACTAGTGGGCGGATCGCTTTTGGGGCGGAGTGCTTTCGAAGTTCTGCTCAGCAACCCAGCGCACCTTTCGTCGTGAAAGCGCTACACCTCGCTTCCCTGGCAGCGAGTAACTGATTCGTGTGATGCATGCACTTCCCCGATGGGCTCCCTCTTCATCGTAATCGCTGCCTTCAATTGCAGAGTACCTCTTAGGAGTACTTATTTTGCAAGGAACACTCGCTCGGATATCCCCCGTTGGGTCGACTCGCGCACTCACATTCGCTTACCGGATCCGTGTCAAACGATGACGTGACAGATGAGTAACAGTGAGTGTCATCCAGCGTGCGTCATTTGTCTTAGAAAGATTACAGCAACCACCTGCGACTCGGCACAGTGATTTATGCATAGGGCGATCGGATTCTAACAAATTCTATTCGACAAAAACCTGTCCACTGGGAAACGCTAGCTCTGTATATAATGCAGGCCATTGCCAATCTGATATCAATAAGTGTTTCCAGCTTAAAAGCTAAAGTGGTTCCGGGCGCACAGATAAAGAAATGTAGTCCCTTTACTCTATGCACTACAGAAATCAGGAAACGCTCGATAGCCCAAGTGGGATTAACTACGCATCTGATTCATTGGTAATTCCAGAATCTTGACTTGGAGATCGGCTGATGTTCACAACAGTTCCCTCTTCTTTTGCATAGGTGCGGCAGATTAATGAGTAAAGAGGTGAACGAATATCAATTCTATATTGGTTTGTTCGAAGAGTTTTCGCCGTTTTTGACCCTGAAGTTCAAAAGCAAATATCGCGTTCGATATATATAAAAAGTTCGCACCACAGTTTTATTAGAGCTCAGCAAATTCCAGTTTCTGCACAGTTGTGCGAGATAGAGCTGCAACAGTGGGAGGGGGAAGAAGCAGCGGCATTTGTTTTTGTTGATATCTTCGGGCTTCTTACCCACAACTCTATATTCGAGAACATCATGTCGGTTGCCTAATTCAAAGCGACCTGTTACACAGTTTCATGCAGATTTGTTTCGACCCAAATCCTCGGTTAATCCCTGCCAATCTCTGAGATTTGACCGCAATACTAATCTTATTCAAAGCCTTTATCTTTGCGAGATTTTGAATCACGACTGTACAGCAAATTTTTTGTGGACTAGAGATCAAACGCCCAGTTGATACCCCGACTTATTTCCACACTTTTGCGGCCAAATTTAAGGAGAAACAAGAAGTTCATGCAAAATAGACTGTTGAGTATGTTGCTTTCGAGACTTCGAAAAAGAGGGGAAAAGTGATCAGTTATAAAAATGACATCACACTTAGATAGTGCTAAAAAAGCGCTTTTCGATTGATGTAATATGGCAGCAATTCCTCAAAAGTGTCTCAGAAATAAGCTTGGAAATTGATCTACTAAGAACGGCGGAAAATTTCGAACAACCCATAATCAGAAGTAGTGAACATGAACAATAAGTAAACAGTACATATGAGAGTAAGACATAGTGGGCAAGACAACGGCTCATGACAGATGAGTAAGGTCAGCTTCTCTGCATCGCTGCTTATGATTTATTTCAAAAACTAAGCTTTCTAGAATAATTAATGAATGGTTCGAGATAAAAATCACTTTGCGCAATCTGACAGCTCACCTGGCGTTCTTTTTCACAAAGAACATCAACTCGTGGTTCATTTTGCAGCATAGTGAAGTTCTGTAAATAATTTTTGTAGGCAACAGTTGGAAGCATTACCATAAATATTATCTGAAGATTTTTAAAATGAAATAACTAGAGTAAATATTATAGAAGGGAAGAACTTGGCTTTGATCTTTGTCATTGCGAATGAATGCTTAATCGGAAGTACAGCTCCCAAGAAACCGAAAGGTGCAGGTTCGATTCCCGCCTGGTGCGAAGAGTTTTGCCCACAACCCTTTCGCTTTTTTGAAACTTTTGCAACGCGAACTGCGGAGTTAAAAAAGGAGTTAAAAACGAAACAGGTCAAATTTAGGCGAACAAGAAGTTTAGCTAGCTCATGCTCAGTAATGAGCGGTCTCGCCATCCTAATAAGAAAGAGCAGGAAGTACAGAAGAAAGTTGATGAGTTGATGATCAAAAGGAAGCTGATGCCAGTATACTTCAAACGTGCTCCATTTCGCACAAACCTGTCGTGCCCTGTAGAGCAGAGTGTTTCGGTCAAATGATCACCAAGTCGAGCTTTCAGGTTCGCGTCTTCAGAATCCGTAAAGAAATAGACCTCGAAATAATGATTTTCATTCAACTACTAAACGCTGTGATATACTCAGTTATGTACAATCGAGATTTCTCCTCTCAACTTCACTTGAAGCGGGTATGGTACCCTGTATCCATATCTTCTTCTCTACCGCATTACTGTTCTCTTTAAGCTAAGTTTCTTCTTCCTTTTCTTCAGTTCTGAAACTCTTCCAGATATTTTCACACCTTTTTGCTTTCATCACGTATCTGCTTCACAAAACAACTAGAGTCTTGAGTAATGCATGAATATCAGGGACCTGAAAGTGCGCCACCGCTATTTTTGGTAAATATTTCAATAAACAGAAGTTGTGCCGCACTCGCCTAACTCTCACCGCAGCTTGTCGAAAGCTTTCTCCGCTAAAGAAAATGGGTTCGAGACTTAGACAGTTCGTCAAATGCCCATCCCCCCTGACTTCATGCTCGTCAGATTTGTTTTGTTGGGCAGAGCGCTGAGGGTCGAGGTTACGTTGCATCTGCAATGGCCTGATCAAACACTAACCGACCGTACCCCCGGGACTGCTTTGCCATGTGTGGTCCTGCTCGAAGGAAATGCTGCCACCATTCCACACTGCGATTGGGGTTAACTGTTGGCCGGTCAAAAAAAAACCCTAAATCCTAGCGCCGGCCATTGGTAACTGGCTCCTTATCCACCTCCAGCGTTGGCCCACTGGCGATCCTTCGGGAAGAAAGAATCGACAAGCCTCAAGCAATGGTGGCGAGTGGTAAACGAGGGGTGGTGCACTCCTATCCGAAATATCTACAAAATATTCGTCTCGGAAACTTTCCAACCGACCCAATACAATAAGAGTACCAACATGTTCAAGAAACTCGAAGTAATTCCCAATGTTTGCACAGCAATGTAAGGCAAATTGAATGCAAGTGGGAATATATTCATATCAAGTGCGTCCATCTGAGAAAGGCAAACAATCTTTGATGATAGTGCACACCGCCAAAAGAAAAAATGAAAGGACAACGTAAGACTCCTCACAGGATGGTCATGAGTTCATACTATGCAAAGGCTTGAAAAGAGCTGTAAGGAGCATTGCCACCACTACTACAGTGCGTACCAAAAGTATGTGGACACCCTAGAATCGATTCTCAGGAGTCAGCTAAAGGCTTTTTTTTGTGTTATGAAACCTTCACCATTCAACTCCTAGTGGTCGATAACCTACAATGACATTTTCGGCAAAAGATTTCGTTCTAACTTAGCGAACTATTTTTCATGGAAAGTTTTTTCTTTGTATCAAAATTATGTGGACACCCTGAGGCAGATGAAGTTTTTGCATCGATTTCCTAACCTATTTTTACTTCTCCTTTCGTTACTTATTCTGGCATCATTCCTCTTCACGGCAAGCGTTTTTCTGAAGAAGACCGAGCACAGAAATGGGATCCCCATGCTTCTGAACCTTCCTATTGCGAAATAGCACGTCAACCAGTCATGCGTCCTCGTAGGTTTGGAGAGAAATCCGAAATCCTGATGCTAAGCTCTCGACCTTGACTGAGGGTTGTTCTCAATCGCTACTTGTTCAAAACAGCAGAAGAATAGCCTTAATTTTCTCAAATTTTTCTTTTCGTACTACTCAACTTTACGCATAAATGATCTTCCCGATCTTAAAAAAGACCAATCGGTGTCTCATTCAATCAATTGAGCACACGACACGAAAGAAGATGAAGAAGGCTTTGTATATGAATGCGGGTTCAGGTTGGCAAGGTTGGAATTCCCACTCAAAAAAGGATCACAACATGATACTTTGAACCCACACAGACAGTGCTTTCGTGGAAATGGTAAAATTAGTATAAAAGACTTTCTGTGGAAATTTCTCTCATAGACCAACTCGACTGGCAGAAAGAAGCTTATTCCTTACTATTCGGGTGGGTCTTGAGGTTTTTGGAGAGACTTTGGTCGGACCCGCAGATGTGCTCGAAGAGACAATTCGGAAGATGTTCATCAAAGGTCTGGGGTGGTTCCAAAAGGAGGGGGACATTGAAGTTTGGCTTGCCAACATGTCAGGTAGACGACTAGGATTATAATGAGGTGCTTGAGTCCCGGCTACAACCTTTTTCGAAAAGTCATGGTTGCAAATCACTTGTTTTGCAGGGGAGGTCCCTGACACCATTCCATTTGGAAAAATGCTAAACGCAACGGCTTTGATTGGCAAGTCGGCTAGCGTATTCCTCAGACTTCATCCTTATTGAAAACGTAGAGGTATCGTGGTTCGCGGTCTCTACGTCATTGAACAAAAGAGTAATATCACAAGTGACCTAACACGTCGGTGAAATTTGCTAGTTGGGAACAGATCTGCAAGACATGTATCCAGACCCCATTCATAGCATGCCAAACAGAATGGCTCAACTTACTAGAAACTTTGGTAGGCCTACCGATTTCAGATTCTGAAGATATTGCCGTTTTTCAAAAAGTGTCCACATAATTTTGATACAAAGAAAAAACTTTCCATGAAAAATAGTTCGCTAAGTTAGAACGAAATCTTTTGCCGAAAATATCATTGTAGGTTATCGACCACTAGGAGTTGAATGGTGGAGGTTTCATGACATAAAAGCCTTTAGCTGACCCCTGAGAATCGATTCCAGGGTGTCCACATACTTTTGGTACGCACTGTATTTAAATTGATACCAAGAATAGCTAGCAACTGTGCGAGGCATTTTTGAAAAGCCTTATTTAGAAACATGTGTAAGAAGCACAATTCTAAAGATCAGTTTTTCAGGCGAAACGCTGCTTAGGCTTTAGGTCAAGAAAGAAATTTTCCAGAGAGTGCATTTCATCACTTCAGTCTACAGTGCACCTTATGTGGCCTACAGCCCATAATGGCGGATATCTTCACCGGATTTACATGCATCGCAGCACGAGATATGCCAAATATAGTGAGCTGTGCATTCCAAGCGTTTGGATAGTGCAAAAAACTAGCGGAACACCAAGCGGTAGTAACGTTTTCTATGAAACTGTCTTCTCAATACTTCCTTCACATTTAGGCTCTGTATGAAAACTTCGCTAGCTCTAAGCTTTCGGTAAACTCCAGTATCTGCACACAATCCATTTCCAAACATCTGTGTAGTAGTCTGTCGAGATCGGTACAGGCTTGATTGGGAAAGAGTTCAGGCAAAAAATGCTTTAGATTACGAGAGGGAACATTTGGGAAACGATTAATTGACAACTTGTTAAGAGTTTTTCCCATCTTGGATGGTCTCTCTGGTGAGATCGTCTTGACCGGCCCAAGCTGCCTAGAGAGTAAGTAAATAATCAATGTCGATTATAAATAACCTCTTGGCCAGCATCTTGATACCAGGTGTCCAGTATGTCGGTCACACGCGTTTTATGGAATTTCTTCGACGTCTTCACCGATATCGTTAGCGTTTCGACCCTATCCAAGGAACTAGCCTGAAAACGGCAAATTGGTGGCCATTGAAGAGAACCATTATTTGGTCCTGAATGCTTTGTCGACTTGCGCGATAAACAAGCAGTTCGATTGTTTGAAGCTGTAGTAAAAATGTAGGAGCATAAGTCAAAAATTTTAAGTAATAAATAATATACATTAACATAATGAGATAAATGTGAGAATGGATTTCTTACCGTAATCAATAGCAATTGGGCAACAAGGATCAGCGCCCAGACGCACATCGCGTTTACTGCTAGTAATGTTCTGGGCGCCTGATTATCAAAAAGGCGGGACTAACCCTCGATGTTTACAGCGCAATGCCGCTTGGGAGGTACGAAGTAAAACTCCAATGATTCTCATACATTTCTTCAAAACACGGTGTTTAAAGTCGGCTGGTTAGTTATGGCTTAGTTTATGGCTCAGGAAATTTGTGTTCCTCTTAGAAGCCTTGTGAGGCTCAAGACAACCTTTTCCTAACATGGGCAGTATGCAATCTTGCCCCAAGAATCGCTATTTTATTGTGTTACTGGGCCAACTATGTTTATTATTTTTTTTTCAAATCAACTCATCACATGAAACTCTGTGCTGCAATATGTCTACGGATCCCAAGAGCACTAAGGAATTCTGTTAATTAAATTTTTCTGCGGCTAGAAATTTTCAAGAGATTTTCCGCTTCACAAGTGGTTCTCAATGAGGTCCACTTGCTCCACAATTTGAAGTCGACTTTCTTTTAGGATTATCGGCCAGGCCGAAAACTTAGGAGACTGTTATTAAAATAAGCAAAAAGCAAGATTTGGATTCGTTACGTAGAGTGTTTGATATTTACAAATTGTATGCAACCCATCTTACAACTAATTTTGAAGCAATCCCAATTCTCATCCTTGAGTTCGCTCTCATCAAACGATCTCTATCCAACAAGGCTACGTGGCATAGGGGTCTGACCGCTGAACAAAAGCCCCTACATACTGTAGCGTTCAAGTGTCTTCGGTGGACCACAAATTCAACTGCAACTTCTTGAGAAGCATTTACGTAAAATTTGACATGATGAACCCAAGCATATTTCGAACCACTTCATAGTGCTTGGCTACAAATAGCGCGATCACCTGATAACGCCATGAGCCTGAAAAAAATGGCGGATAATTTGTGCTCAACCTAATATTTACAGGGTAGGGCATGAACATGGGAGAAGTATTCGTGGCACCTTGTAAACAGAAAAGGAAAACGGGGTGTCACCTACAGCAATGTTGAATCACATTTCAGCGAAACAGTTGTTATAGTTTTAATTTACTATGCCGCTTATGAATTTAATAATTCCCTTGAAATCTACCCTACACACATCGACCAGTACATACTTGCATGTCATCCATCTAAATTTCATACCGCCCTTTTGAGGAGAAGCATCTAGCGATCTACCGACTCAAGCAATGTTGATCAGTGCGATTCGGCTTAACTCCATCAAACACTGCAGTCCGCAAC
>MU871750.1:12771-22930 GCA_036418205.1 Ostertagia ostertagi | reverse complement strand
CCACAGGGATATTAGTGCACAAATGTGCTATTCGTTTTGGACTCGTCTATAAGGCAGGAGTGAGGGGCATGTGGGAAATTTCCGATTTTTCGCTGAGGGAGGTAATCCTCAGGGTTCAAACCGTTCCGCTTCCACTTTCTCATTCACCACACAGCTTCGTTCCACTCTTGAGCAAATTGAATTGCTTCAGGCGACATGAACTGTCGTACCACATAATACCCCCCCCCACCTCCCATCCTCCTACTGGATGAGATCTTCCATTTAACGCACACGCGTCATTTGAAGTCATACTTTAGGAACCTGCCTCAGATATAAAAAAGTGGATTTTCAGTAAAATCATGCCTCCTGCTCAGAAAAATTTAGGCGTATGACTGGCATCATCTCTACCGACTTCTTTGGTCCCCACCAGACTTCCACGGGGAAGCCTTCCCCAATGAAACGGTAACCGCGGAGAATAAATTTAGGCGTGGGTTACGGTATACTTCGCATTACGCAATTACACTCAGCGACCTCCACGACGAAGGCCCGAACATGTGAATCGGAACCGCGTCTAATGATATCGGAATGCAATTGTTTGTGAATGCTATCTACTGTTTAATGCTAAACTTCTTTTTAAGAAACTATCATATTCGAATCGAGTCGTTTCTTGTTCTACAATGCTACTGTGTGGCTTGTCTGTATTCCTTTTTCAAACTTTCTAACATGTTTTTAGTCCCAAACTGTAGTAATTTAGCGTAACGCAACCGAATTGGCTACTATTAGGCTCAGAAAGTTTCGAGACGAATTCATACGATTTGTCATTTTCCAATTGCGAGTTGAAATTTAAAAACGAAATGCATGGGTCAATCATGTTGCGTGGCATTCAGAGAATTTTTGCAACCTACTACCTTTTTGGATATGCAGACTATTGCCCATCGATTATCTCAATTATGGCATGAAGTACGAACTCGTGTTTAGTCATGCATCACGTGTTCAGCCTGCTCCAGTCTTTTTTAGGTAGACACTGTAAATTTCTGTGCGTGTACTATGAGGGTCGCCACAATCAAGGGGCGGTCGCTGTGCGCTCACAACTTCATTTCTTCTTTTCTTGTTAAACACTTTCTCCTTATTTATTGATTTCCTTACTCCCGCCTGCAGTGGTTGTGAAATTTAGTGCATTTAAGGGGGTAATCGATCATACGTAAGGGTAGATTCACTGAGTTACGTGATCGAAGATATTGGAACACTTATTGATTTCTAGAGCGAATTGCTTACCTACGTGGTCAGTTTAGTGGCATGTTCATTTTGGATCATATTGTTGTTATTCGTGTTAGTTCAACACTGTTTCTCGTAATCTTGTACGGCTTAAATGCGGCTGGGAGGAGGGGGGGCGTGGTGGGGCGGAACCCAAGGCATTCAAGACCATGGGTCGTACCCTATCCTTCCCTCAGGCTTGGAGAACAAA
The DNA here is from genome assembly GCA_036418205.1 of Ostertagia ostertagi. Lineage (NCBI taxonomy): Eukaryota > Metazoa > Nematoda > Chromadorea > Rhabditida > Trichostrongylidae > Ostertagia > Ostertagia ostertagi. The sequence continues at coordinate 21,486 of MU871750.1, read as the reverse complement.
AGAGTTTTGAATTTCTTAGGTTTCAGAAGACTAACTTCCCTTACCTTCTGCAGTCGTTTGCTTTTGCACACATACGTTACAAATATGCAGTTCCTCGGGTGATTTTTGTCGGAAAAAAATTCAAAGGGATTCTCATTCTCCTAGCCTAAGGGAAGGGTAGGATACGGCCACATAGCAGACATTTTCATTATTACATTCGCTTATTTCCCCTCTTCTACAAACAAACTCCACCCATTCTGGAGCTTCCTGCCCGCGCAAATTGCTTTTGCGGAGAGGAACAATTACGCCGCAATGTCCCTTACCTGCCCCTCCAACCACTACACTTGCACGCTTTGTTCGATTTGCTCACTGTCATATGTATTGTTGCTGAATTCTTCATATTCTTTCAGCTCTCCACGACAATGGCTCGCAGTCGTAGCAGAAGCAGAGGTAAGTCTGTGTTAATTTCTGTTCTTTATGTGAGCGTATTTCAATGCAACGATTTAGTGTTCACATCTAGAGCGCCGCCGACGATCACGTTCCGCGGAGAGGAAGCCACGTGACAGAAGTCGTGAAAGAGATAAGGAACGTGACGATCGAGTAGGGAAACGAAGGCATAGTAAGGAGCGGAGAAGCAGAAGCAGGTGACGATACACGAAGCTTCACAAATTGTTCCTTGCTGCTTTTCACTGCTAGCATTTTCAGAAGTCCACATGAACGGCGTCGTAGTCGAAGCAGAGATCGTAAAAGTCGTGATGACAGGCGAAGACGTGATGACAAGGAAAGGCAACATGCGCAAGGTTGTAAAGTAATTTCTTCAATACTTAAAGCCGAACGCGCGAATGCGCATCCGCATCTAAATGTCTCTATGATCAATATTCTACCTGTGCTGCGCCGGTGCTGTTGATTCTGAGCTGAATGGAAATGAATCATGCGAAAATAGTGCAGTTCGTTGCGTTACCTAAGTATAACGCATTCTCACACATTCTCGTTCTTTTGGCCATACTTTAACAACTGTTGTGACCTGGACCACGTTCCAAACTACCACGCGGTCGGGTTGCGGAGCTGAAGCTTTGCTCATTCCGCATATGGATCAAGTGTCTTTGCACTATTCCATCAAAAAAAGTTAAGCAAAATACTCTATCACGTTCAAGTAAGTAGCAGCCAAATGGGCTGACAGCTAATAATCACCTACCAATCATAATTTTTTTCATATTTTTGATATCGAAATAATCAACGTCTTGTAGTTTACAGAAACTTGTGCTATTTATGTTTTTATTCATGTTACCAAATATCCACGAATGCGAGGTAAAGCGGCAGCGAAATTGCGCCCGCGCCACCAAAGAAGAAAACGGGCTCCGTCATGTATGTGCCAAGAAATATGTGTAAAGAGTAAGGTTGCCGCAACGGTTCTACTCCATGAGCTTTAGGTCGCCATCTATGCAACTATGTATTAGTATTCTTCCGGTTTTCCGAGTGTTTAGAAAAATCTGTTTGAAAGAGGCTCTCCCCTCTATTTGTTCATGTTTTGTATGATGTATTTTCAGAACCTATCTCTCTTGATCAGCTAGTGAATTGCGAACAGGATATTTCGACGCTGATGGGCTTCACAGGGTTCAATACTACAAAGAATAAAAAGGTAGGTACTTTTGCGTCAATTTAACTCAGGAATAAGAAAGATCATGAAAAGGAAAGGATTGGATTTTGGTTTGGTTTTTATTAAATTTGGGTGTATTCAAAACGGGAACTTTCGAATACTACGCTGTACATCGTTTATTTAGGTACACGTCAATTACGATGGTGCTGTCAAAATCAATAAACCTCGCCGTTATCGCCAGTACATGAATAGAAAAGGGGGATTCAACCGGCCACTCGACTATATTGCTTGATCTCTATTTCAGTTCGTCGTTATTTTTGTTCTCATATGCCATCGTGTGTTTTTACTAATAAACAGTGTTCCGTCTTGGATGAAATTGCAGTATTGGTTAAGTCCCATAAATTGACTATTTCGAGAGTTTAACTTCATTTTTTACGAAGTGTTTTTCGATTTCTGCTATTCATTTTACGGTCAAATCTACTTTACATTTAGCAAAGTTAAAATAGGAATCGTTTTCTACACACTGAAACGAAGTCCTGCCAATTATGACGAATTGTATTGGAAGTGTAATATCAGTCGATTGCGGAGAGTTCGGCTACTATCAAGGGAGGCTCATATCGCTCGACGCTGACTCGAAAGACATTGTGCTGGGATCTGCATTCAAGTGAGTCCACCTATTCAAAGAGGTGTTTCCTAACATTGTCAAGCTCTCATTTTTCTGTTTCCAGGGAAGGTATCCCTCTTGGCAAAAATGTGACGCTGAATGGTGCGCAAATAGTGAGCCTAAAGGTGCTCAAGGCAGCACAGCAAGTTATGGAAGCAAATTTGGCTTCCACTTCAAATAACCACGCGGAGAAAAAGGACACTCTTCAAAAACCAAACGGAGCGAAACAAAATGGCCCCATTGTTCACAGAAGCAAGAGTACAATCGAGTGTGAGAATTGCAATTGTTTCTACCAAATTTAGTTATCGGAAGACATGTTAGATATAGATTTTTGTTACAGTCAACAGCACGGAAGCTTCTCAAAATCGGAATCAAGGAGGTGGTCTCCACACACGGTCTGTGGTTTGGGATGGTAGTTCTTATGTAACTTCTCTTTCATACACTAAAGTAACCCTATTCAGCGCAACGACTGCTGTACAAAATAAATCAAGCAGAACTGCACCACAGAGGAAACCTAGCTCTGTCAGTTCTACTAGCGAAGAGGGGCAGTGGTAGGTGTTAGGGTATCTTTATCAATTTCTGCTCGAGTTCACTATTTCTTGAGATACTTTTTCAGCGTACCCCCGGATGTTCGTTCGAAACCTAGAACAAGAAGTCGTCGAGTCAGAAGATCTGAATCAGAACATGTTAGTCTTGTTTGGGTAGTACGACCAATCTTGTAGGAGTGGGGAGCTTTCATTGTGAGGTGTCAAGCTACCGTAAAACAGAAGAATTGCCTCATCATTTTAAAATTTGATGGCAATGTTATATACTATCTCAACTTGTTCAAACAATCCACAGGTACTTTTCAAAAATCGTTTTCAGATCCACAGTCATCCTGTAGGTGTGTCAGAAACGCCACACTTCCGTAGCTTTGAACCTCAAGTCCCGTTACCTCGCGAACTTCTCGTGGCCAAAGTGAAAAATAGAGGCAAAACAAAAGGTGAACATTCAGTTGGCGTAAGTCTGACATAGTGAATGTGAAGAATTTTCAGGACCTAGCGGTAATCCACTGCTCGACTCTAAAAAGTTACATGGTAGAATAGCAAACGGCAACGACGAGTTGGTCAAACCGATCGATTTTGAGTTACTCAATACAGATTTCGATTTTGATGCAAATTTGGAGCAGTTTAAACGTGAGGTACGATGATTTATGGTTTTTCACACTTCCTTAAGTGTGGTTTTATTCATATTTTTCACTTCCATTTTCCAGAATTTGGAAGACGAATATTATGAGTCAGTAGAGAAGCAGAAGATGTCACAAAATTTTGCCCACTACGAGAATATCATCGCTGACCCTGCAAGGGTTACTTCATGGACAAATGTTGTTGGAGGTGGCAACCATATCGAAAATTCGGATAAAGCAAACGCCACTGCCAGGTCCCCCATGGAAAGGTGAGTGGTTTTTATTACTTTCACCATAGCAGTTAAATTTACGCATAAGTTTCAAGCATGGTAGCCTTATATCACTTAGGCGCTCCCCACCAATTCGATTTATTTCTTTTTGTCCAAGTGGTTATGAGACTACATACGACGGTTTTCCACTACCTGTTTTAGATGTGGCATTGAAGAAAAAGTACTTGAGTGTGAGTTCTCAATTTAATCAACCTTTTCTTAATTAGATGGCTCCTTATTTTTTACGACTAAGTTCAGCGTTGTGAAAAAATCAGCTGAAAATGTCCCAATTAGTATTTAGTATTAGTATTATTATAGTATTTCTTTAGGAATGCTGCTCAACTCTGGGATCTGATGTATACTATTATTTGGTCGCAGATAGATTGATTATGTGGCTAATAGATGTTGTGGGAAGGTACGCAAAAACCCTTCATTATTTTCATTTTTCAGATAATTTTCCGATCGGAATGAATTTCTACTCGCATATTGTTATTTGCAAAGGGAAGTGTAGTGCGTGTGGGAAAATGTGTTGCAAACTAGGCATATTGGTTTCTGAGGTGGACTTTTCACATTACACATGGACATGAGAAGAGCCTGAAGGAGTGCGGGCAAATGCTTCTGCAAAATATTGTGGCTTTCATCAGGAACAATACAGAAAAATTTTGCAAGGCTATGATTAGAGGGTATTTCCATTCTGTAATGATTTATAGGCTTGGAATATCGCTTGATCGCACTGTCGTTTTGGCTTCTTCAACCACTCCTTTAAGATTGGTCGATCGTGTCCTGTCACATCTCGATAACAGAGGGTTTGTCTTTTTGTTTTTTCAGCAGTACAACCTTTTCGTTTCTCTTGGCTTTGACTTTTGTCGTTTTTTTTTCTGTTTCGCATGTGCGTTCATCGATTCTGCATCCAAAATTCGGCTCTCTTGGCTTAATAACTGCTTCACCACCACGTCGTAGTTTTTGTAGCGACCTTTCAACATTCCTTCTAGAACCTATTTAAGTTGCTCAATGAAATGTCACGGTATGTAGTGTTGCGCTAAAGGCTATATTCTTCAATACTTCTGTTTTTAGAGTGACGACTACTCTTTACGGGAAGTTTCCGAGTTTCGATTTAGGCCTAGTCTCAGTGGTTGATCGTGTTTCCATGTTACCATCTGCTCTTAGAGTGAGTAGTTGCTCATTTTTTTCTGAGCCTGCCAGTTTTTATTGTCTTTTTTTAGGTAATTATTGTGCTTAGTGACGAGCTTACTTCCGAAACTCAATCTTGGCTCGGAAAACAAACAAGTTCACATGTTATTTCACTTGAATGTGCTCCTTCTGTGTTAGATTATCATAGAGTGAGTCACTGTGCGATCAGTCTTTAGCATAATAATAATTTGAATCGCTCGAACTCAAAGAAAAGGTAAAGAATTTATGCTTATTATTGTTTATGTTTTTAGCTTCATGTTTTAATGTTGGGTGTTCTTACGTCGGGTGTGTATACTGTTACTTCTAATGCTCAACCTCAAGTGGGGAAGACAAGTTTTGCTCAACTGTGTGCAACAATGAAAGCAAATACATTCATTGGTGAGGTCCTTCAATCTTTTGGAGATCATCCTTTTGTCATTACTTAATTCAAAAGTTGAAATATTTTATTTATTTCGTTCTTTAAGATTCTGCTGTTTGTGATGTGGGTGCTCCTTTCTCCTGGATTGCTGAGGATGGAAAAGCGAACCTTCAACAGGCATTCTCAACCACATTATTGCGCCGTCTTTGTTAGAGAGAATTCCACTCTTCGCTCGGTTCATGATGTGAATATTAGTTTTCGTTGGTACGTGCTAGCCTTTCGAAGACTGCCGCTATCCCTCCAAGCTTTCTCTAGCGAACGTCACAAATGGAAGATAGCCTATGTACACATTTGGGGCGAAATATGGGTCTTTTCCATATCTTATAGAAAGTTTATATCAGGCTTGCAAAATGAAATGTTTTTCGCTACAACATTCGAGGTTTCATATTTTGTATATCTCTCAAATATGTTCAAATCTAGAATGAAGCCTTGCTGAGGCTCTTTTGTTGCCTTAGATTATGGATAGCTAGTTCATGTAAGCAATAGTTTTGAATCTCGTATGATCTCTTTTATATGACGTAGGGGACACAGGCTGTATGTTGGCGGAAATTTGATGTCGACAGTCCTCAGAATACTACGTCCTGTATAGCAGGTCTTCTTTCCCAGACTGCGACCCAATGTTTTTCGTATTTGCTTTGTCATTACTCTGTGATCCGTTCCTCGTGTTTTGTTCGCCCGAGTATCTCGTATTTGTGGATCGCTGTGTTCTCACATTCGATTACGTTCGCGTGTTAATAGAAGTCTTCTGTTATTCCTTGTAAAGACCGCTTGTAATTTCTCATTAAGTGGTAGTTTTTACATAACTTCGCTAGCGCTTATTAAGCTTGAGCTTAGTTATCTACTTTTAAGCGCTTTACTCTCTTAACACTTATTGTATAGTTTCGGGTACCATTACAAAAGTGTCCCAGTGGTATCACTAGCAAGATCAACTGATCGTTGGGAAATTCTTGAAGAGCTGGGGTCGTATCTGTTCGTTTTGGAGAGTGGATGCCGTTGCATTTCGTGAAGGAGGAGATTTACTCGAATATAGTGTAATTAAGGACTAACTCAGAAAACGTAGGAGCGATTATTGTGGGTGTGGGAAGTTTATATAAAAACCACAGGATGTCGGTTGGTGCTGACCCCAAGTTTTTCCCAGCGCAGAGGTCGCCTCTTATCATTAGTATTTTCCTCCGTGTGGGATTTATGCTGGTCTGGTCGTTACTTTTATTTAACTAAGCAAGAATATATTCCTTTGCAACTTTTTTTTAGCTTGTTCGTTTTCTAAATTTTCTTAGTCATTGTGTTGATCGGGTGAAGCACGTAACTCCTTGTACTCCTAGTGCAACGAGAGATGTGAGTCCAGATTCAGTTCGCAACGTTTTTTTTTGACCGTACAATTTTACCAGTATTTTTTAGAAGCTTAGCGTTCAAAGTGTCTCGTTTTTCTTGAATTGGCATTTACAGTGAGTATTTCTTATTTCGTTGTATTCATCCAGTTAGTGTAGTTCTATTCGTTTCTATAATTCTTTCCTGGATTTTTTCCCCTAAAATTAGTTCGAACGGATACTTGCGATGAAGACACATTGGTTTTGTGGAGTAAATCTACAATTACTCCGCTCTGATGTAAGATTTATCATAGTTTGTTGACAATCGTAACAGTTTTACCTTTTGTGTTACGTTTATGCATATGCAATTACTATGCATTGTTGGTGGATGGGTTTTTATGTCGAAGAAAGACGTATTAGTTTGTTCTGCGTTTTGAAATCAATTGTTGCACACATGTAATATACCTATGTTTATGCAGAAGGCTGAATTACTACATTCGTGCAACTAAAGCTATTACTTCTAGCGTCTCTTATTTTTTGGATTCCGAATCTATGTGTAGTGATGGCGTCGCCTACTTCACCGCCGTCTCAGATTATATCCCTGTTTGGCGATGAAAAACAAAATGATACGGATCGGTTGGATCGGTCAGTATAATCATTTTGTTAGCATTTGTAGTCCTTAAAAAGGTTGCTAGTGTAGGTTACTTGCTGTTGGTTCCTTATTCCTTGAGACGTCTAGTGGATCTATAGATGGCGCTCGTTGTACAGCAAAACGCTGATAACTTCTGCGTGACAAAAACTCGAAGGGTTACAAAGCCGTTCATTTTGGGGTTAGATAAGCGTGAACAGGTCACGTTAAAAACAAAAAACTGAAACCGTGCCTTTCATCCCAGGCTTCATTGATTCTACAAGCAGATGCAGAAGCATTCGGTTTCGAGCTCAACTTGCACTCATGTAGCATGAGCAATCTTTTTTGCTCGCGTGTAAGCTCCAGAGTGAAGCAAATACACAAGTGTTGTACATCAAAATGTACAAGAGATTGCGCGATTTGAGACTACATCATAATATTCGAAAATCTGCAAAGAAAATCAAAGAGCAGTGAGCGGGCATGTTCCGAATTCGGTGAGGGCAGTGAAGGGGGCCTCCTTTTGCCTTAGGGACATCTTAAAATATTTTGCCGTGAAACTTGCATCAACACCCCTGTGCGACAGAAAGTTTGATGATGTCGCCACGGGCAAAGTGCTTTTTTGTCTCCCCGAACTGAATCATAAACGCGATTTTTACAGAAGTTTGTGAGTCTAGAATTAAAAAAAGAACGAATGCGTGTGTTTAAGAAGATATAAAATGGGCGATGTATAAAATTCCAGGTCACGAGGTCAGGTAGTAGGCATGTAAACCACAAAAATCTTTTCTGGATTAGTAGTCATTAGTGATCCGTCACTGTGACACGGAGAAGGTACACAGCTTTGGAAAGCCAGGCAAGGAAAAAGGTATTGGGCATATTTTTTGCCTGGCTTGCATGTAGCTGTGTCCAACATATTGTTTATTTGCAAATCATAATTAGCAGTGTTATTTCAGATCGTATTCGCTTTTGGGTGCCCTGACATTATCTGGTGCATATATGACTGATTGGCTGGAAATAGCTACCAGCATCTTTTTGTGGATGGTTATATCGTATGCTGTACTTTACCTTAGCGCTGCCTTCGTCGCTCTGATGATGATGCGTCGGCATCCGTACGTAATACTCTTTGTGATCCCTCTTCTTGGTAAGTGATGTTTTCCATTTGCCAAAATAATATTCCACTGCGTTCAGTTCAGAGTAGGCTCCCATAATTTGAAGTTTTCACCTCGACAGAAGGTTATTCGGTTGGAACTAACTGGGTCATCAAGACGTTTGTGAAGCGCATTAAGAAACGAATTGTAGTCACCATTCACGCCTGTGCCCGATTATGCCGCCTAAAAACTTGTTATTTGGATGAGACCAACTCTACGAAAGTCTCCGAATAGTTTCACAGTATGCTGGGTTGTGGCAAAACTTTGCGTAGCGTAACTGGTAGCGCATTTGCCCGGAAAGCGAGAGGTGCGGTTCTAGTCCCGCCCTAGTCCCGCCTGGGGCGAAAGTTTT
>MU871749.1:5221-20970 GCA_036418205.1 Ostertagia ostertagi | reverse complement strand
TTTTGAGGGATTAGTACGCAAAACGTGAACGGCACAAAACATTTCCGCCATTCATATTTACTGCGTAGAAGTTAATCGGGGATGCACTGGTGAAATTCCGATCATAGGAATGTAAAACGGCCATGAAAAAGCAAATTTTACTATTTTTCTCAGTGATGGACGTCAAAAGTATATTTGACGTGGTTATACCAGGAGAAACATATATTTTTCTACCTGTATGGTTTGTACTTAGTTATAATACCTTTTTCATTTATACGGTCATGAGAAGAAGGAATAAGGAGAGAACAAGGAGTGACCGAGCCGCCAAGTTAGCAGCGCTTAGAAAACTTCTTCTGAACTGAAGCATATTTGAGCATCGTTTACAGTTATTTTATGGTGTGGTCCACGGAATGTACTATAATAGCAACTTGGGAACAAGTCGCGCAAGCGTGAGAGAAAGGGATGGCTTGGGCGGGACGCACAACCGCGTTAGGCCGATGTCAGACTTTGCGAATCGCGCGATTCGCTAGCGTCTGCGGTCGCGTCGCGGCCAGTGAATCACTCAATTGGCTGGTACCGCAACGCGACCGCGGACGCTAGCGAATCGCTAGTAGCGAATCGCAGGATTCGCAAAGTCTGATATCGGCCTCACAATGTCCGACGTGGTGTGCAAAGAGGGACGCGTTGCCGCATCACACTGTCGTCAATGTGTTGAGGTTCCTTTCTCATCCCGATTTCTGGTAGGTAGAGAGGACCTGCGGCGGATGAGGATCATGACCATGATGTTTAATTTTTGACTTGTTTTTGAGTGTTAACAGCTCTTCTGGCCACAGTTCACATAGCGGAAGTTGCACAAGGATTCTGGATTTTGGACAAAACACCCCAGACGAGAATCGAACCGCACCTCTCGTATTACAGGCAGTTGTGCTGTGGCACCGCTTCACCTCAACCCAGCTTTTATCTGTCCTTTATTTGTGATGTTTAGCATTGTAGAGAATTGTGTTCTTCATTCTGAGAGTATTTCTGGCTGAGAAAAGAGGATGTGTTGAAAATGAAATGAGACTGAATCTTTTCAGAGATTCCTCCAGTGCATATTTCGTGATCACCCACTTGTACTTATTACACTCGAAAATGGAAGTGGAGCTGCGAATTGGGCCAGTGCTATTTGCCAGCCATTTTTCTTCCATTCCAGCAGTGCGCAGTGTGGTTATTCACTAGTTTATCTCGGAAGTTCGTACGTATTTTTGGATCTCGTGCCACAAACTCCTCCAGCAAATCACGACGCCCGCCCTGGTCGTGGGAAAAAGGAGCCGAGTTTTCCTCATCCCGATGTAATAACTTCTACTAAGCCACAATTCGATCGAAGGCGAAGTAACATTTGTATTGCGGTACAACAACTTGTCGATGCCAGCCATGCGGTATCAAAATGTATCGATCTCATTCGCTTAGAAGGATACTACAACTAGAGAAAAACCCTTGTTCAAGAAGGTCATCGGATTTGTACAGTCTGCGTTCTCTCACTGCAGCCAATCTGCCCGAGATGAACTGCTATGTGGACCACCCTGGTCTTTCAGATGCGCAGTTCTCTTAGGGGTTCTCGCTCCTTCATTATAAGGTTGAAGCTTTGCCAAAGCCTAATTCCTGAATTGATCACTGATGACAGGAGTTCGACAGGAATGCTGAACGTTTCATTTATTATTCGTTCCTACTCCCAGTCTTACGCGAATGGTTGAACAGAAGTTGCTATTGGCAGTTGAGAGAGCAAGTTGTCATGGTAATCATAGCCAAATACTCCACTGGTCCGATCCAGCGCAGGGGTGGGAAATGGTCCAAATTTACCACGATGTCATTGCTCCGTCTCTGTTGGGCGTTCTCGGATTAGACACTTGAAGCTCTTCCTCGTACATCCGTGGAAACTGTCACTCCTTGGATCAACGGCAAAACTCAAGACAAAACTCAGGCAACAGACCTTACAAGGGGGTCTTTCAGGTCATGGAGCGCTTTTCCAAAATGATTTCCTGCACTTTGTAGAGACTCATGCGAGGAACATAAACTATGGTCCATTTTTCCTGAACACTTCTGGGAACCTCAAAACAGTGGTGAAGAAATGGTCCAAAGTTCAATCCGCCGTGGTGACAAATTTTTGCAATCCATGTTGGAGCCTCCAAATTGTCGCCAAATTACGAGGATGACATGTTAATCGACGCTGGTGCCATTTGGACACAATTTGGAGGCGCCAACATAAATTGCAAAAATTAGACATCACGGAGGATCGAACTTTGGACCATCTCTTCTCCACTATTCTGACCTTCCTAGAAGCGTTCAGGAAAAACGGACCATGGTTTTGTGTTCCTCGCATGAGTCTCTACAAAGTGCAGGAAATCATTTTGGAAAAGCGCTCCATGTCCTGAAGACCTCCCTTGGTTAGAACTAAAAAGTATATCCGCTTCATTCAGAATCGACTTAAGCTGAAACATCCTACGCACTTCACCATTGCAGCTGTGCCCCTCAGCCCTCTTTGAGAGGAATCTGCACTTCCTCGGTCAGCAATCATTTCGCCAGGCAAAGAATAATGATTCTCTATACACACTCGAAATCGGACGTCACTACCTTTCTCTTAACTCGTCATCGTCAGGCTTCCCGGATAGAAGCAGGTACACTGTCGTGTTGGCATTCTGTTATCACTGAATAATCGATTGTGGTATATCATACTAATATACAAATCAGAGTTTGTTTGTCCGCTCCCCATAAATTCGCAAGTGCCTCCCACATTTTTTTAGATTTTGCCTCCAAAATCACCTATGGAGGGCGGGTCAAGTTTGGAAAAGTAAAGCATTTTGCCACGGATGCAGGATGGTCAACATGTGGCTTGCGCACGATTCTTCAGAATTTTTGGTCTCCAGTCCTTTGTACTAGTAGTATTCTGATCTGAGACCCTTTCACGCTCCCTCTTCCTTTAGCCTTGTTCCGTTACACCATCATTGAGCGGGGCAGGGGATCGATGAAACCGAAATCGCGAAAAAGATCCGTTCAGGAACAACGCCCCATTCGTACTGTTTCCTTCATGCTTAACCTTTTTTTTATACTGAGTTCAACCCTTTTCATCAAATACGCGACCCGTCCAATAGACAACACCACTCTCATAGTCATGTATCAGTACTTAATTTGTTACTGCAGCAAAATAATTACTCTCAGTGTTCCACTAGAAATTACGGATTAGTAGAGGGAACTAACGCCAAACTGTCGCATCTTTGCGAGAATAATCAAGATAATTCCACGAGTTGCTCTATTCTCAGCAGCCGTCTCGCGCTCGGTATCTTGCACAGCTAGACTGGTTTGATGATAAACTTCTTGTGCTTAAATAGAGTAGGCACAAAAAGAACTCCAAAAGACTCACAAACTTTTGGAACAACCTAATACTGTCCTTACGCGCGCGAATACTACCCCTTCTGACGGGCAAACAGATATTCATGCTGAACGATGTTCGTTATGCCCACTTAAATCTAGGGGCCCCATTTCTGAAAGGAATCAATTCCTACAAATAGACTGCCGTACTTTTCTCTCGTCTCTTTTGTTCTTCCTTTTATCCTTTATAAAATTTCGTTACCTTCTTCTTCTCCTCACTGTCTTTCTATCTAATTTCTCATGACTTCATAACAAAACACTTCTCCGTTTCCCCGGTTTCTCCCCTATGCTTATCTGTAATACAGCCTTCACCTCACTGCAGTTCCTCGTTTTTTAACGTAACTAATCTTTTGAATGGTGGTAATCGAAAGACGGAAAGGGACATTTAAACGGCGTGAATTCACTACAAATTCCCTCCTTCCTAGAAGTTATTTCTTATTTTCTGTGTGCCTCGTGCTAGTACTTATTGCTTCCCTTTCATGTTTCTAGTAATAAATCAAATCCAGAATTTCTCTTATTTCGTTGCTTAAGTTGCTTTTAATGAGATCGTTTTGCAAGTTCCACGTACATAAAGGAGGTAAGCAAACCAGCCCTTTTGGCGTTTCGGCTGGGACCGTATGCTGAATGTTGGGGAGGGGATGGGGTCCCCAACGGTCGACGGTTTACTTCAACTCGGTTGGTACGATAGGAGAGTACTGACGCAAGTGGTGCAGCTGGTCCAGCAGCTCCGCCAGAAGGGCTGGTTTGCTCACCCCAGGACTAAGCCTTGGAGAGGGGACGGACCCGTCCTCTCTTTAAGGCTTAGTTCTGAGGTAAGCACCAAATTGTGGCGGTTCTAAGGACCGAGTTGAAGTGGTCCGTCCACCGTCGGGGACTCCATCCCCTCCCCAACATTCACGGTCCCAGCCGAAGCGCCAAAAGGGCTGGGTTGCTTACGTCTAACGATACAGCCCGGTATGGAGTGTGTCTGTGCAGACCAGCCTCACATTAATCGGACCGTTTTCGTATACGAGTGTTAAACAGCTAGTAAAGGTGCTGTTGGACGCTTCGGTTCATTTGGGGTGCTAACTCAGTTGGTGGGGGGGGGGGGAGTTTGTGGGCAGTCGCACCACAACGTCGACGTCATGCTCGGCGCCTCTCAACGAGAATGTGGTAATCTTATGTGTGCAACTAGAAACTGTGAGCAAGGGCGACCTGCAGCCGGGGGGGGGGGGGGGAGCGACGCAGCATCGGAGCCTACATATGACATCAGCAGTATCCCAATTTCGCAAGAGGGCTGAGTGGAGGCGAAGCGAAATGGTATGAACCTGGCGTTATATCCCTGCCAAAATTGAGATTCAGTTTATTTCGCGCGATCCTTGGCATCACTTATACTCTGTTTCATGCAGCCAGAAATCCACGTGGCACACGGTGCTAAATTCTCGATGAAAAGGTAACATCACGTGTGTTCAAAGATGTTCTTGAATGCCACGTCAATTTCTGCAATTGCACAATTTCTGGTCATTTGAAGGGTTACGGGGCAGCGGTCAACCAACGTGTGCGAGTCCAGACAGAAAAGCACACTGCTGGGACTAAGCCTTTCGAAGGAGGGAAAGAAAGCAGAGATGCTGTAATAGTGTGTATGTGCGAGAGTCCCAGAGAACACTACAAAACACTGAATCACCAAGCCTTTCGGTTGACCATTGCCCTTAACGTGTAAGTCGAGGTAGCATCTCCCTTTAGACTAGTAAATAGCCGAAGACTTTTCAGGCCACGCAAACACTACTTCAAACCAAGTGCTTATCGGGCGACGGCCTAATTTTTACCCCGACCATTAGCGAGTATGGGTCTCTCCAGTAAGGGGGCATGAGGTGTGACAGTTTTGTCGGCTACGAAATTGCCGATTTTTCGCAAGGGGAGCGGAACCCCTGGATGAGAGCCGCGGGCCATTTCATACTCATGTCAGCATTCCCGGTCGCGTCGGTGCCATGTGGGGCATTTTGCAAGATTTGCTGAATACTCACGAGTCACTTTTAATGCGACGCAATTTATAACCGAAAAACTGGGCCAAATAGTCGGCATTTCACTCACGCGGAGATTTTAATCTATTATGCGCTTTTATGACTTGACAGAGGTATCAGGGTATTTCTCGTTTTCACATCTTCTTGACTCCTCTTATTCAATGTTGCTCTGCTTATTACATTGATAGAATGGATTCCAGGTGTCAGCTGATGAACGTTTGTTGACCTACTTTTGTTATTAGGGTAACTCGTGAGTAAACGCGCCCTAATACACGCGAGCATCGATTCATGAACGGTTCCTCGCATGCGAATCGTTTTTTATGATAATTGGCTCATTACTACCAAGTAATCAGTTTTTTGGAAGCTCTCTCTCTCTCTCTTCTCTTAAACTATCATTTCGGTGCTATACAAGTAGGGTGGGCACGCCGCATTTTTTGAACAGAAATGTATGTAAGTGGGACTGCTGCTCGCTACTATACTGTCACGAGAATTGGGGAGTTCGTGAGCCAGGGGAGTGTAGCCAATCTAGGGGGTGGGGGTGAGGGCAGTCACTTGACATGCGTGAAAAGCTGGGTGTGCCCACCCCACTTGTATAGCACCTATTTCTTTCCCATATGTCAGTGGTACGAGTATTTGCTACATATTCGCCACTTTCTCATTTTTTTTTTGCTTTTTTGGTAACGCTTGGCTTAACCTCATTGATTACCTTGTTCGGGTATTGTTTCATTATTTAACTTCGCTGTTATTGTGGTGTTAATGTTTAGGGGGTGATGAGCACTCCAAACAACTCGAAGGAAGATGGTGTTCTTGAAGAAACGGTAAATGAAACGGTTATTGAGCAAACGCAATCGCAACCTCAGGAAGCTCCTTCATCTCACTGCATGGATGTAATATTTGTAATATTATTGATCAGGTTGGCTTATTTGAAGTCATGTTTATTGATTTATTTATGTCCTTAAGGATTCTGCGAAGAGGTCGTCCCCACTGGGCTCACCTAAGAGTACACCGCGGACACCACCACCAGCCCTTGAAAACCATGTGGATCGCTGCCGACGATTCCCAAACAGCCATGCCGCCTTGACCAACTGTTGGAGCAATTTCTCGTCTATGAATCTAGTCTTTCGATGACCGACTACATCAAGGCGATTCTATGTGAGTATTCATACAAAATACAAAGTCTTGATGAGTGCTTGTTCATCCATGTATTTAAATTACTTGCGAAATTGTCAGAAAAATCTGGTATAACATACGCGTTCTGGTAAGATTTTCAGTTTCACAAAGAAATTTGGTAAAGCAAGCCGTTTACATTTCATAAAAATGAGCGAGAACTTCACTTTAGTGGCACTCACACCCTTTAAAAGCGAGAAGGCTGCTCTTGTAGTCAGCTAACTTTAAATCCCTGTTCGCCAGCACCGGCTGTCGTTTAGCTCAGTTGTACTCAGAACGCCAAATTCAACGATCTATCTCCACTACTTGAATGATTAAGGTGAATAGAAAGAAGATGTTTAAGCCTGAGGTGGACCGCTGTATGCAGGTTTAGGAAATTCTACGCTTCAACATTCACTCACTCGAAGTGACATGATGTTCATCAACATTTGCGTTACAACAGTAGTATTTTGTCGCGTGGCAGCTTCGTATACCATACCCTTTATTCACTGATCTGGGGCGGTATTCAATCCTTCCCCCAGGGGGATATATCCCCCTCCTCTGATTCAATCCTCTGGGGGGACAAAAAAGGGTTGCGTCATAGGACCTAGCATACCTCTGTGTTTCTACCTGCCAGACAGTTAGAGCAGCGCTACTACCCTCCACTGATGAAGCACTCTTTTCCCTGAGGGGTCGCGCTGCTCTAACTGTCTGGCAGGTAGAAACACAGAGGTATGCTAGGTCCTATGACGCAACCCTTTTTTGTCCCCCCAGAGGATTGAATCAGAGTAGGGGGATATATCCCCCTGGGGAAGGATTGAATACCGCCCGGAGGGGTGGATATCTCGTATTTTGGACTTTGGAGGAATCCTGTGCTCGATCTTGCCCATTATAGCTATAGTCTTCGGCCGCTTTTCTCAGTATTCCTCTATTTCCCTTTGTCAACTGCTGATTTCCTGAGCACGATTGTATGCTTTGACGTCTTTGAATAGTATCTGAAAGATTCACGAGTGATAAGATTAAATTACTAAGGTGTTTCCGGAATTATTTGAGCATTCCTCTTTTAGCAAGGGGGTTATGTGGCTAAGACCAAGGAGCAGCGCGCACTCTAATTTCAACTTCGTTTCGTCATCTTTTAGGGGTTGTAGACCTGGTTTTGTTTGATGTTTCAGTATTTTTTTTTCGTTATTTCGTACTCTTTTCTATTCAGCAAATTCGACTTGAACAAGAGGCGCTCCGCAACGGATCCTGAGCTGTCAGCAAAATGTGCATCAGAAAGTGTTCACGTCATGCGTAACCGATACAGAGACATCTTGCCCTGTGAGTTCCTAAAATAAGTTTTTCCTGGCGCTTTTCACTTTCTTTCAGTGTTTACTATTTTTTGAATTTTTTAGTCGCAGGTTTTTAAGAGCATCAACAAAGCCACATATGTTTTTACACTACATAGTGCAAGTGCGGTAACAGATATGACCATTCACGCATTTGGCTTAAAAATGTTGGTCACAGAAAGGACCATTCATATTGGCTTAAATTCATTGGGCAGTCCAAGGTGCCCAAATTAAGCACATTGAATGGCATTGGTTCATTTACTGATTCATGCGCTAAAGGAACGTACCGATTGTCTTGAGGGAGCATTAACCCCATGCTTTTAAAGCGCGCTATTATTATAATTCCTCCTCTCGCTCCCCTTCGAAATTTATCGTTTTCAAGTAAAGACTTGTTATTATTGAAACGTAGCTCACTGGATTTGTATCCTTGCCAACTTTTTCCATCTTATTTTCCTAGTGGTAAGTACTAGTGGTAAGTAACTACGCTGTGGAACTTTGTAAATATGTGTAATGGGTAGGCATTTTCTTCAAAACACGACAATTTGACTGTTTTCGTTCTGGTGCCGGTCAACTCACCCAAATCCGCTCATGCAAGGCCTCTGCCATCGTCATTACCGCTTGGAGAATCGTTGAGTAATTTTATAGTGTGTCTATGTGAATGACACCAAATGATGCAGAAATTGTGCTTTTCAGTAGAAAATAAGTGGAAGGTACGAGAGCAAAGTGCACAGGCAAAATTCGACGATTTTTTGGCGATCCCCTACTTTTAGAGTGCTCCCCACAACCCATGAGAAACAGCGCGGCGGACAAGTCTTTCGCAGTGTTCGTTTTCGTCTATGCGTTGCATTGTTAAGAAAAATGCACCATGCGTTTTGCATTTCAATTGTGATATTCGTTGTGATGCTTTGAAGATTTTTGGTGGAGTGCTTTCGCGTTCGGCAATTTGTTTTTCAATGACGACGCTTTAATTTCTAGCTCTTACTTGTGATGCCGGTTTTTTTCCGTTTCTTCGCTTTCAACTAGAAAGGTAAATTATCGGTAATAAAAGGTCATCAATATAAGTAATTAACCCTTAATAAAAAAGAGGAGACATATTCGTAAGATGGCAGCGAAAACCAACTAATTATCAGAGAATTCCCATGAATGCTTGGATGCTCTCTTGTTCTCTAGGAGCAACTATACTTGGCTCCTACCTTCTTCCTTTACTCAATTTCTTTATTGGTAGCTGTATACACACAGCACTTCAGAAGTGGTGGCTCTAGAAAAGGAGACAGTTGGGTATCCGTACGTGAAATATACGCTAAAGTGTCGAAAAAGACCGCTTCATACGCAGTTCTCATTGGTTGAGGTTTCATCCGTCTGGCCATCAAATGTCAAAGATTGCGAGCCTTTCCGGTAAATCCTTTGCAAACTTGGGTGTGTCAGCGTGCGCAGTTCGATGCGAATTTAAGAACTAAGTAGAAGTTGACGTGCTTTGGACGTGCGAAGTAAGCAAGAAATGTAAAGATGCAGTTTTGATAGAAGCATTGTCAACTTGTCTAGTTCTCCTCCGCAAGTTTATCTTTTTTTGGTACAGTGCATTCATGGTTGCAGATGATCGGAATCGTGTTGTTCTATCGCCATTCGATGATAATTCCAACGGCTACATAAACGCGTCGTTCGTCAGCCTTCCAAAAGGAAAAATGCGTTTTATTGCTGCCCAAGCCCCTTTGCCCTAGTACACTTGAGCAATGGTTAGTTATTACATAAGTTATGTTCTTTCTAATTGTTTCCTGTTGTGTACGCTTGTTCAGAACACAGAGCTTATGCTTAGTTACGTTCTGTACATCCGCATATTTGAACATTTTCTTTTTCCTTTTTTTGATTTGGGCTCATATTCCTCTGCCGTTTCAGGTGGAAAATGGTCGATGAACAGAAAGTTGTACTCATTGTTATGCTTTGCAAACTGGTTGAAATGAACAAGGTAGGATACGTGTTTTGCGAATGCGTACTATCACAATGTGACATACATGAGTCAACCTTTGATTGTAATGCGTTAGACTAGGTCTCTCGATTATGGCGAAGGCTCCTAAGGCTTTTCCTCTCTAGTATAGTGAGTAAGGAAAGTTTTCCACTAGAAGGTAGCCCACCAAAGTTAAAGTAGAGGTGGTCAGTGTACTGTGATGAAGAAAAATCATGAAAAATGGCACTGAGAAGTGGGACCTCTTTCTTATCCTTTGATTTCCCCCTTGATGCGTCTCTAATCGGTGCTGCCCTCTTCAACACTAACGTTTTCTTTGCTCAACGGCCTAGAGACCTGCGGCGAGTGGTTACACAGCGATGGGCGTACCGTGCCGATAGCGCCGCGCGGGAGAGCCATGTTGGTCGCCAGGCATATCCTTTCCGAAATTGCGTGTCAGTCGCGCACTCTTAGGGGGTCCCCTATCTTTCCACATGGAGGTATCTCGCTCTTCAACTTTATCGTGGAATCGTCCAAAAGGGGGAAGGACTCCTTGAATTCCGATTCCCCAAATTCCCATTCGAGTTTCAGTCTCACAAAAACCTATCGGGCTAGGCTAGTATGGCCTAGAGCAACAGTGACATGAGACCAACTCGATGTGGACACTGTTGACCATTAAAGTTTCCAGTTGTTCAAGATCACTAAAGCGATATAATTTTGTTAAGGTTAAATGTGAACGGTACTGGCCGGTCGAATCGGACTAAAGTCTACGCCTGGTTCTGCTATGAAATCAGTTTAGAGCGAGAGTTGAAACGTGAGTTATAGTTTTTGCTTCTGTCGCAGGAAGAAATACTTATTTCAAGTAAAGTCCAGATCCAATAGCATCGATGTTCAGCATTTGCGATGACGCATGTACTTCGGTTGGAGTCGCGCGCATAGTCGTTTTGCGGATGGACTACCAGAAAGGTCGGAAATCAGAGTGATCCATCAACTGGCATTACAAGTAAGAGCTTGTTAAACGATTGCATTCCAGAGTAATCGCATGATAGTCAAAATTATGCTCAGTTTCATTAAAACGTGGGTAATCAGAAGTGTAGTGTAGGAATTCTGCATGTACGTCCACCATGTCATTGCACTACTACTTGCTTATGTCCTTAGATATTTAGAATCATTATCTTGGTCTTTATGTGGGTTCCCGTCTCTCGTATATTATCGGCTATAGTACTTTCAGGTAAGCCTTTAGCATAGAATGAAAATACGAATATAACTCGGGAAAAGCTAGTGCGATTTAACTTGAGTTAATGCAAGTTTTGGTTGTTGAGAGCGATTTTCGCAAGGAGATCTGAATCCAAACCTGATTACGGATTCTTAAGTAGGAAATTATAGTTCTTCATGCTCCGGAAGCCCGTAACTAATGTTCCGGAATTTCTCCTTGGCCAAGCGAAGATCGGCGCTTGTTTTCAAAACAGAAGACAAAAGGAAAAGGTATAAAGTCTTAATAGTTCCCATATGAGTTTCCAACCCTTGTGGCACTAGACTGCGTGTGCACCATAAGGGACGAACTTTTTTTTCTTTCAAAAGTCGGAAATTCAATTCAATGCATTCTTCCTCCAAATCTCAACTTCGACCTACATATGGTGAATGTCAGAACATGTAGAAATAGATTTCCTCTGTGTTGGTTAGTGGACTAATGGACAAGAATGAGCAGCTGCTTATCGACAAATGGTCGATATCAAGTTGGAATTCTTATCTGCACTGCAGCATCTGCTTTTTCTAGGGAGTGGCCAGATCATGGCTGTCCTTCGGGTGAAAGTCAGTTGATCAACATGATTGAGAAAATGGCTGAACTTCATGAGAATACAGAAGCGCCAGTATTGGTTCATTGTAGGTATGTCGATATTGCTACTGTTTTTGCCACCATTGAAATAATACATGGATCTCTTTTCAGCGCTGGTGTCGGTCGTACAGGGACTATCATATCTGTAAATTACATAAGAGAATTGATTAAATCTGCAGAGTTGGAATCTCTTGACCTCTTTGACCTTGTAATGAATTTAAGAAAACAAAGAGCTAGTATGGTGCAGACTCAGGTGCGTTATTTTTCTTCCTAGTCTTTTTGATTCTCTATTCCAGAGCTTACTGTAATGATTAACATTGCTAAATTTTACGCATTTATCAGCATTATTTCCACTGTAGCTTTTCATACTGTGCAATATAAGATAAGCGTCCTGTCGGATGACTGCTCCGGTCACATTAGTGCATAAGCCATGGCAGAAAAGCTGTAAAAAATAGCTCTGGAAAATTTTGAACAACATTTAGTAGATCTTCTGTGCAATATGGTAGTAGGTAGAATGCAATCAGGCGATGTTATTGTGGGACAAGCCTTGGTAGGTTCGGTGGTGGCATTTTTTCTATTGCTCATGCTTCAGGATCAGTATCAGTTCGTACACAAGTGTGTTGCGTATTATTGTAGAAGACATCTTGGTATTCCGCAACCAGAACCTCCAAAAGATGATTTGGTGAGGTTTTTGCGTTTTTTTTTGCTTTTTTCAACTCATTCCAATATTAGATTTCCTGCTCTTATATTTGCTGATTAATTTGTACGGAAAGCGTAATTGGTCTTCTGTAGAAAATAAAACAAGGACATTATGTCGATTTATATGGGTGGTTGGTCCTAGGTCTAGTTAGATTTTCCTAGTTCGAGAAGCTGAACTTGTTCATCGAATTATCAGTACTGGAAAAAATCGCATGTTCAAAATGAAAGGACTGATCTAAAGGCTTCATGGAATAGGTTTTATTACTTAAACCTCTTCAACAAGAAGTTAACGCTTTTGGTTTTTTTTATTGGAGCTAACGTTTTCACGATCTGCTTACAGTAACCAAAAGAGCGGATATTGTGGTGTTAACAAAAGTCGCGATCAGTTTTTGAACCAGATTTCATAAATAAGCTTTAAACGCTTGAGATCACCCAGTTGGTGCTGCCGTTGCTTGGAGGGCACTGCCATAACTGCTTCATGGATCAAATACGATGTTATGCCCTTCAAAGAAATCTGTCAGTGTGGTTTTTCCTAATCCGTCACTTATCCTTTATTTCGACTTCGCCCATTCGCTTTTGTATGCAGATCAACACTGTAAAATTAAATGTAGTATGACACAAAGAGGCACCAAAATTTCATTTCAAAAGAATTCCAAAAGTTCAGAAATTTTTTAAGTATTCGAAAAATTCCAAAATTCCAAAAAAAACCAAAAAGCAAGTTGAAAAGGATTCCTTTGAAATCCTCCGCGATATTTCAGTGTGTAACACCTTCGTCAGGCATGTGTTTGCAGTTGGAGTAGAGTTAAATCATTTAATTCTACTCCAACGGCGCGGCTCCCGTAAGGGCAGCTTTATACTTGGCTGTGGCAAACACATGCCTGAACGAAGGTGTTATACACCGAAATATCGCGGAGATTTCAAAGAAATTCTTTTCAACTTGCTTATTCGGAATTTTGGAATTCCTTCGAATACTTAAAATTTTTTGTGAACTTTTGGAAATTCTTTTGAAATAAAAAGAATTTTGGTGCCTCTTTGTGTTATACAACATTTAGGTCCTGATGAGGCTCCGGGACAGCACAATACTAAGAGAACTGCAAAATTGATTAAGAAAGAGACCTAAATGTGAAAAGAATCAAAGCTCAGGAAATCATACGTGCAACCCTCTCATGTTTTTTATTTGAGGTGTTCTACCGCTCCCTTGATAAGTTCTTTGTTTCTATGTTTCTGATGTTTGTTGAACATCTTAAGTGAATGTTTAATCTTTCAAGGATGACTCGTTTTCTGCTCCTTCCCCACTCGCACCTACATTTAACAGATCATTGCAAGAAAACGGCGACCAGCTCATACAAATTGATGACAGCGATGATGAGTCTGAATCCGGAAATTCCGTACCGGGTTCGTGGTTTGTGCCCAACGTAAAAATTATTCATGTAGATTCTGTATGTTTTACAGATTTTCCGCACGAGCCGCCTGCTCCACGAGGTCCAGAAGAATTGGGCAGCGCGGCAAGCTAAGGGTTTGTTCCTCATCCTTACTAAATGTTGCTAAATGACACTGATTTCGAGAAGCTAGATGTGAATTAGAAACCTGTTATAGAAGTCCTTGTTCGAGTCCAGGAAGGTGTCGCAGTTATGGAAAGTCATCCGAGATTCGCGACCATTCAGAAATGTTTCCAAGCTCTTTGGCTCACCGTAAATCATGTACCTGTTGTTGTGCAAAGTTCCTTGATACATATTATACGGCAGGTAAAATTCGGTTTACAAACGCGTTACTTCATACTTTACTCCCTTTTTCCGTCTTTTGAAACATTCCATTAATGTATTACATACGCATTGATTGCAGTTCTCTATTGTGATTTTATTTTTCCATTTTGTGGATCAGTCACCCAGCGGTTACCTCTAGAAGTTATAATTCAATGGCCGATGTCAGAGTCTGCGATTGGAGCGATCGGTCAAATGCCAATCGCGCGACCATCGCGCGATTCGCGCGACGATCGCGCGATTGACATTTCTCCCATCATGACCAATCGCTCCAATCGCGCGATGGGCGCGATCACTCCCGTTGTGGCTGGCGCGCCCCTCTCGATCGATACGTTGACTGAGGTATCGATCGAGAGGGGCGCGCCAGCCACAAACGGGAGTGATCGCGCCCATCGCGCGATTGGAGCGATTGGTCATGATGGGACTCATGTCAATCGCGCGATCGTCGCGCGAATCGCGCGATGGTCGCGCGATTGGCATTTGACCGATCGCTCCAATCGCAGACTCTGACATCGGCCATAGAGTACCGACATATATTCTGTATTGATGATACCCTTGATAACAAAGTTCTCGTTAACAGCAGTGCCCACTTTGGGTGTGTGGGCGGGGCCTTTGCAACCGCGCATCTATAGGCAGTGTGAGCGAAGTGAGCCCTGCCCACTCGCTCAGTACGGCCACTGCCTTTGAGTATTAGATTCATATTTCGCCTTCGAACTGAATTTTACTTTGTATTCGAACTGGAATCACTCTGATCTGAATGGGTTCGGTGGCACCCAAAGGCTGATGGTTCGGATCTACCGGTAGTCGGGTTTCTATGTGTTAAAGGCATGTGGACATCATTTCTATGTTCATACCAACAGTCACTCGAAAGTTATGTGGAGACCGAAGTGATATCATTTCCGTGGTCGGAGGGCATTATCTTTCCTTCTTGTTTGCGTCAGATGTTCATCTTCCCCATTCCCTGTGTTATTCTATAGAAACATATTTCTGAGGATTTCACTTTCGTACCGTACTTTCATGTTCTGTGATCATATTTACTTTGAAGACAATAAATGTATACGTGAATAATTTATTGACAATTGGCGACAAGACATGTTGAAGTTCAAAGTGTAGTGGATGCGCCGTGTTTTCTCTGCCATTCAAACTGTAAGGCGTTGGGAGCTTATTTGACTTATACAAATTTATACCATGGATGATATACAGGGGTGGCCAAAAAAAGAGACACTTGACTCCACATTTCAGACAGCATTAATCACACTTTGCTAAAATCAAATCGACTGCCCCCAACTCAGTATTGAAGAGCACATTCTAATCTATCTAAACCTTACATGACAGCCTTCTACACCGACGACATCAGAAGATTTTCCCACGGAAACATGGTTCACGGTACGAGCTCAACGAGGTCGTCGAGGTACCATAGACCATTACGACGTCCCTGAAACGCTGGTCAAAAGCGGTTTTGCATAGTCACAGCTAATGTCTCTGGGAATTCAGCAGTTAACCATTGAAGAAATTATGTAGCAGCTTCAGGCCGGAGCGATTACGGTAAGCCTCGTTGAGCTCGACGGTGGCGGCAGATGACGTCATATTCTGAAGACGGCGGGGCAGTGAAGGAGGGCCTGCTTCTGTTTACGGGGGAACACCTTAGGAAATTAA
>MU871747.1:7592-22207 GCA_036418205.1 Ostertagia ostertagi | reverse complement strand
GATCGGAGTACGTGGCGCATTCTGGGGTAAGTTTTGAGGCCCTTCTCTGTGTGTAGCGGTCAGCCCGCATAAGCGGGATTATATACACATCACATGCGAGCAACTACTTTTTGAGATGAAAATCGAGTGCATGGCGCAATCCTATATGGAGCTTTTCCAAAGTATCAAAGCACATTCTTATAGTGTCCGACGAGCTGAATTCAAAGATATCTTCGGATTCTCGAAAGCTCAATTTTGAACCGAGTTATAACGAATTCACGAAATTAACGAGGATTCGCGTTATTCGCGTGAATTTTCGATTTCAAACGGCGAGTACTGTACATGCATCGAAATGAGAGGTGAAGATTAAAATTCCAAACTTCCAGTTCCAAATAAATTCATAAAGCAAAGCATAAAGTGTAAGCCATGAATCAGGAATTGAGCTTCATTTTAGTTGTAAAAGCATAAAGTGTTCGCCTTGGGATGCGAAACGCATTTGAATATGATTTGGCCTATACCATGACTTGCGGAGGCCAGCCAATGTACCTTGGGGGGAGCCGATGTACAAGTCAAGGTTTTTAGCCACCTAGACAAGACTGGTACCAATTAACCGACCCTACCAACTTGAAAGCACGCCATCCGGTCCGATCTGGCATGTTAAGCAACGTTGGGCCTGGATAGTACTTGGAAATAACCCCATGGAGCCAAAAGAATGGGTAAAGCTGTGCACTGACAAGAAAGAATGAATTTGGGAGACCCATCTACGTTCACCGAAAAGCGATGCTCAATGAAAAAATTCATAACTCGGTTAGGAGATGGCATTGCAGAAAAAACTGGTGTAGGAAAGCAATATCTAAGTTGTTCCCTGCACACATGAGCCCACCCACAATAGGCGAAGAGTTTCTTCGAGCGGAGCGTTTCTTACAAGTCTTTATTACTCGGCTAGAGGTCTCAAAATAACAAGAAAAATCGGACAATGTTCGACGAAGGGGTTCAGGTCAGAAGGTATCGATGCGTGTGGTGTGCATCAAAAAGAGCGGGACCAAAATCCGAAACGCCATGCGGTCCAGAGATAGCACGGCCACTGAAAAGAAGCAGATAGAATCTAGTATGCAAAGTCAAATCAGATATTCGTGGTCGACTGGACAAACGTGAAGATTCTGGCGCACCGCCGGACTGCGCAATATTGTGCGACGCCAACTGGTAGGATACACTCAAGAGCCCTGCTCATTGTGAAGTAACCGTGTTTTTTCGAAGTTCGATCTTGCCATACAGGGCGCGTCAACAACCACTTGCGGATAGTATTAGGTTGTCCAGAACCCCTGCGACACTTCGAACAAATACCTTTAACCCTTTGACGACCGCCGTTATGAATGCGTCACTTCACTTCTTTCTAAATTTTTTCATCAATAATCATTAACTCTCCAACAATTTCACTATTAGTAATTAGCGCATTATTCCGCGAATTCGATAATGTATTTGTGTAGTTTTGAAACATAAAAAATGCCAAAATAAACCCCTAAAAACGTGTCGCCACCGAGCGAAAGTGTGGCCCACCGGCGGGCCACACGGTCGTCAAAGGGTTAAAGAAGAAATCAAAACTCTTCTTAATTGTTTTTAACACTTGATTGCTCTAGTGTGTTTTTGAAGGTTTTGTGAAAAGCTTACACTAGGCTTCATGCAGCGTTTTACAGCTCCAAATTTTTCTCTGAGCTGAGCCACCTCTGACCTATTTTATTTCTCGAGCTCCTATAAAGCCACTATGTGTCGTTGCTAGCATCCGTGCAGTAAAGGGAGTAACTCTTCCAGCAGGCCATAGTGTACCGTTGTCCCTAAGGCTTCGCAAAAGGAGATATTTGACTCAAAGTAAAGCACTGCTCTTCTCGGCTGTAGGCGATGAATGGTGAGCGTTTACTCAACTTCGCCAAAGGCGCAGGCGATTGCTACCACTCACGAGTTAACAACAATGCTGAGGTGCACCCCTTGACAGTTATCGAGGATTCCCACGATCTTTTCACAGGGCAGCATGTTCGCAATGAGTACCACATGGGCTGCGCCAGTCTGGGGAGGCGAAGTGTGTGACCATGGTAGAAATTTCTCTTCTTCCTTCGCATCAAAGGAATCTCTTGACAAAAATGATGATTAATGAAGATAGCTCAATCTATATTGGATTCGACTGAGTGGAATGCTGTCTGTAGGAACCTTCGTAGAGAAGTTAGTGTTCCTGATGAGGTTCCGAAGAGATTTTTTCAGAAAGCTTAAATACCTACACTGTGGTGATGACCTTGTTTGCTTTGACCACCTCTGAAATTTGGCCCGAGCCATGCGTAAAGTTCACTCAGAAATGCGCAATATTGTGCTACTCCACCCCAACATATACCTACCTGTGAGTCACATATCAAAAGATCATGGATTTTCATTGAGAAATTTCGCAGTACTTGGCTTACTCGCCTGGCTTAGCCTAGCCGCTTCTAATTATTAGGTAATCAGTGCACTGAAGTCATCTAGAATAAGAAAACGATGATTGGGATCAACTCGAAAATGGGACCGATCGCTTCTTTTCTTTCTTTTCGAAGCAAACGCCGGAATCCTAAAGTAAGAGAGTTGAGAAGCTGCCCGGAAAAAGTGTACGTCTCCTATATGGTAATGGTGATAATCTTGCTGATTGAATATTTCATTCAACAAAAGAAGGTGCAATCAAAAATCTTGGACAAGTGTCGCAGGATTTTCTGGACAGCCCAATAATATTGCAGAAATTAAGCGGATCAACTTCGAGGGCTCTGCATGGCTCAAATACATTTGTAAATATATCGTATACAAATGCTTGATTTTGTAAGACTAAAAAAGCTTACAGCGAATGCTTACCAACGTAGAATGTGGAACAGATGAAAAAGTTGACACAATCATGTTTCTGAGGAAGATTTCATTAGATGCGGGACTCAAGGACAATTCGATCCCGTCATTCCTACTATATAATGCGCTATCTGTCTGTGGGTGTCACGGTGTCTGTCTGTCACGAAATTCCTACTTTCTGGAGATTCACCTGGAGAGACCGGGTCAAGTGTGGGATGGGTGTACCATATCTCGAGAAGTACAAAACATACATCAGCTAAGCGGAGCCCCGCCCACAGTGGGCGTGGCGTGCATCGAAATGAGTGGTACTGACGACCAGATTCAATTCGTTACAAAACAGCCTCGAGACTGGGGAAAAGTGGGTAAGGTGTGCACTGGTCAGACCCTTTGGTGCGCGGGACATTTTCTGAAAAAGCGGTTCGTGATGAAAAAACTGATAACTCGGTAACTAGAAAGCCTACAGAGCACAATAAATTTGTTGTATGGAAGCAATATTTCCATTATACATGACGAGAGCGGAGCGTACCAAAGTGGGCAGCATTTCCTACAAGTCCTCATTAGTTCGTTCCGAGAAATCTTGAGAGCAGAAAAATGCTTGGTAGAGGTCAGAGAACGAGAGGAGGTGGACGTCAATGGCGAGCGCTGCGCACACAAAAGTGGGCGGAGTTTGCTACCAAACTTATAACTCGCTTCCAGCAAGTCTTGAAGGTCGGTTTGGCAAGCAGGGCTTGAGCCTATTGCGATCGAACCTATTGGTCCGAGGTCTTTCCATCGAGCCTACAACCAGGTCAACCGTTACGTTGGACCGATATATTGGGAGCGACGTTGGACCGATGTTCCCCGCTCTCCGCGCGGCATTCCCTCCCGCCACCGCGAGCCGTCTGTGTCTCCGTACGTACGTGTTCACTCTCGGCATTACTCTCGTCGTCGCGTTGACTTTGTCCAACGGACGGTTGACCCTGCCTACAACACCTCTCCTGCGCACCCCACAGGAGAGGCGCACCAACCCCTCGAGGATATAGGTCCTGAAATGGTACCCCTGCTTCCGCTAGCTCCGTCAGAACCAAGGTGCAAAACTTGCCAACCATGGCACAAACAATATACATAATAAACACATAGAATTAGGGCAAAACCAACATGAGCATAAATACAACATATAGACAATATATTTATTGAACTAATAGCAACCGCACCTCGAGTTCCTCGGCTACCTCCCTCAGGCAGACCAGGCCAGCTTGAAACAAGGTACGGCAGGCGCTCTCCGAATGGACTATCCCGAGTTCCCCTCGCCTGGGTTAGCCCACGCATGCCTAAGGTAAAAGACGACCTCCACGAATACCAAGCCTGGGAAAGCAACGACCTAGTACGTACATTCCAAGCAGGGGACCTTGGGGGCAGCTAGGCAGACAGCGTGTACCCGACAGCTCAGCGCGTTGATAGTAGGCGAACAACGGCTGGCAATGACGCAATGGGCGCATTGCGCGGAGCATTGCGCATTTGCTTCCGAGCGCGAATGGGCCGAGGTGCACGGTGCGCCCGACGACGTAAGCAAACCAGCCCTTTTGGCGCTTCGGCTGGGACCGTATGCTGAATGTTGGGGAGGGGATGGAGTCCCCGACGGTGGACGGACCACTTCAACTCGGTCCTTAGAACCGCCACAATTTGGTGCTTACCTCAGAACTAAGCCTTAAAGAGAGGACGGGTCCGTCCCCTCTCCAAGGCTTAGTCCTGGGGTGAGCAAACCAGCCCTTCTGGCGGAGCTGCTGGACCAGCTGCACCACTTGCGTCAGTACTCTCCTATCGTACCAACCGAGTTGAAGTAAACCGTCGACCGTTGGGGACCCCATCCCCTCCCCAACATTCAGCATACGGTCCCAGCCGAAACGCCAAAAGGGCTGGTTTGCTTACCTCCCCCCACGGGCCCCGTACCGTCCGTATCGCCCAGTCGCTAAAAAGAGGATAGAGGTCGGCTACAAAGGAAATGAGGTCATCTGTTGCTATTGGTGGGCGGAGCATGCACAGGATGGGTAATATCATCCAAGAAACATTACAAGATGCTTCCAAAATGTCCTGGAGACTGCGAAGAAAGTGGAAGGAGTCTGACGACGGAAGGGAGGTTATGTGCTATTGGTGGGTGGAGCGCGCATCGAGGAGGACGAAGTTTGCCAGGAAGCATTAACAACAAATAATGTCGATGGCCCAGTTTGTCACGCACTGCAGTCAGTGTGAGGCTCTGCTTTACATCACCAGTCCCGTGTGATCACGCAATCGTGCCACAGCAAACTCTACCTTAATAATTGGCAAAGAGTATGAATCAATAGCACCTCACACATCTCCCTTTGGAATAATAATAATAGACGCCCACACCTAAATAAAAGGAAAACTTATCAATGATTTTCTAATTTCAAGGTGGCGCCAAACGCAGCATACGTACATAGATGTACTCAACAGATTCACAAGAATGACCTCGGCACTTGCTGAGGTTTCAATTCCATTGAGGAAATCGCCTGAAACAGGTTTCCTGGGAGAGATACAGTACTGGTCATCTAACAATAAGCTATGGAACACGGGACCTAAATTGCTGATTTTGGCAGAATTTCTTACAAATCAATTTAGATCGTCGGCTGGATCGTGGTCGGTGCACTTATCGTCGTAATAATTCTAGTCGTTGTTTTCGTAGTATGCAAGAAATAGAAGTCGATATTGGTGGTATTTGAAACCTTTTCAATACCAAAAAATTTCGATTACAAAGGCAAAAGACAGTTGCATGTATCGTTGACTTAAAGACAATAAAGACTTAAAGACAAATTTTGTTTGCTAATGTTTTTGTTCTGTATAAACGTTCACGAAGACATTCGTTTCTTCCACTCTGTATCCAATTTTTACCACACCAAAGCATCTATTGGCATGGCCCTCTTGTACAGATAAAATGTTTGCGCTCCCATTTATATAGTCTCGCGTTATGGTTCGGGGGACCATATAATGACCACCCCTCTTCCAGGCATTTGCACTTTCCTGCGCCTACTCTTAAAGCAACAGTTCAGGAACGGTTTCGCGGGAAAAAACCACCAATAATGAAGTTGTAGATGAAAACCAGACGATTAATGTATGAAAAACTGGAAAAAAACGTCGGGGAGGGTCTTAGACAGGTACTCTCCCTCTGCCGCTCAGCAATGGATAAAGACGCACGTTGGACGAGTTGTCTGAACGTGCCCGCTGTAAACGCGCTCCATTTTTCAATCAATTTTCCCTGTGGTCCCAAAACGAGCACGATTGCCGACGCGTCCAATGACGGCCGGCAAGGGGGCGGGATTGGGGAAATCCCCAAGAACACCCATGTTTGAGGGACTTTCCACCCTGTTTTTGAGTTTCTGAGGTAAGTTCGTTTATTATTTCCACTGCATATGTTCTTCACTAGGGCTCGTGTATCCCTCAGTAGTAGTGGCATTGAAATTTTCGGACCCTCCCTGAACTGTTGCTTTAAGCCTTCACTCCCCTACCCGCTCTAGCCAATCGTCCTGTGGCCGTAATAGCATATGGTAAAGTTTACATAGCCCAATGTAGCTACATACCCGCTACACCATCGGATTAGAAGCCTCAGGAACCATTAACACACTTTCGGATCTGAATTTTTTCCGTGGAGAAGACTGTTCTTCTTGCTATTCTTTATTACTTGTAAGCACATAAACAACATTATGGCAAAATCTGGAAGCTTTATAGTAATAACGACTAGCCGGATAATGGATGGAAGGGTGTGGGGATAGTAACACTGGGAATCCTTCGAGCCAATTCTATTGGTTGTCGAAAGACTTTGCGCATTTTCTTCTTAATCTTGTAAAATCTTTTAGAGTCGTTTTGAAACACCCATGGTAAAACGTATGTGAGCAGTGGTCAATGCTCTCCGATGATTTTCGCAACGATGAGACTCTCATCGGTGCTACCCTCTTCAACGCTGACGCTCTCTTCACTAAATGACTAGAGTCAGACGCTAGAGGTTATCTATCGGCGGCGTGCAGAGATACGAGCGACACTGGTACGGCCCTGTTACCGTTTTCTGGGTTCGCCACCAATATTTGGCAGGCCTGCGGGCGGTGTGATAGCTCATACTGCTCGAAGCAAACTTATTCAAACTTCTGCAGGGGGAGGTACATTCCAGAGGTGAACTACACACCGCTTTCCGCTGTTACACACACCACTTAGCTTTGCGAATTGGAATCCTCTAAAGCCAGCATAAACTGTTGCACCCAATCCACTCCCTCCCCCTCTCCCTATTCACCTGGAATACATAAACGAGCACAGCTGAACCACCTAAGAACAATGTTCCTTCAACGTACTTTACGACCCGTACAACTGGGAAAACATAGTAGTATAGGACTGATAAGAAATCTCAGTGCTGTTTGATGCCATACAACGTCCCAGGTATGGTTTTCGAAGCTCAAAAAAGAGGCAGCTGATTTCAGTTTACCACGACGGTACATTCACTATCGTCCTACTATCGGGGTATTTGGGAATTGCAACTGTAGATATGACATGCCGAAACCAAGTTTTCAGCAACATGAGAGTACTGTAACTTCGGAAAGTTTATTGAACAATTGACTGAAGAACACATCTATATACATAAAACAAATCAAAATGAGAAATGAGCGGTAGCAAAGTGCGAGCTATACAAAATAACAAGAAATGATGTAGTAGTTAACGGGTGACCATCTGCGTCCGAAGACTCCGGAGCTGCGTCCCTAGACGAGTGGATAACTTGCCTTGGTAGCAACACCGCAGTGATTGTTACGGATTGCGGGCAATACGAATGTAGCCTTTTTCTCCCCAGGTTGGTCCCCAACTAAAATAAACAATATCGATTTGAGTGAGATAGAAATATAGACTCTTACCTGTTCTTTACGAGCCAATAATCTCCAGCTTCAGGATCGGTACCGTAGCCTACAAGTAGGACACCGTGATCTAGCTCCTCAGAAGAGCATTCCTCGTCAAAGTACACCCCTGAAAGCCACATCTTATTTCATTAAAACACCACTTTAGAAGGTACAAAGAGGTAGTAAACAATATATAACTGCTAAACAACCCCACATTTGAATACCTCGTCAGAATCGCTACTGTTAACCACCCGTCAATTACAGATAGCGTTATCAGTAATGGTTAAAAATGGATTGTACCACTGAGAAATCGGCAGACGAGGACACCTCACAGGCAGATTAGATAAGGTGCTGGACAGCACGGCCCACCCAAACAAGCAATAAGCCGTTGTAACGAAGAAAATGCCCAACTCGCGTAATATGATAGCTGTGACCCCCACGGATAATAACAGCCAATTACTCACCCTTCTTGTACAACTGGAAGGTCCTGTGACCAGCGTCAATAGCGATCGAAATTGGGCCTTGAGTGGCAAGGGCAACCTAGAACAATTAGAGCGTCAATTAGTGGGCAACAAGGAACGATTTGAAAAATAAATACATGGTATAATTCCTACACTAACTTTTAAGGCTTCTTCATCGCCCTCGGGGAGATCGACGAAACCCTTGTCATCGGCTCCAACAGTACTCTTCTTAAAGTGGCACTTCATGTCCTGAAACCGGCTTTGCAAATCCAAATAACACATCATCACCGATATAAAAGCTCACTCACTCTTCCAACATAGGGGTAACTGTCCTCGGTGTCGACGCCGTGGTTGTCCTTGATATATTCGAAGGCCAAATCCATAAGACCACCGTTGCAGCCATGGTTTCCATACTTCGTCGAACAATCAACAAGATTTTGCTCGGAGAGGGAGACCTAAGAATTTTCACTAAGAGAAATGTCCGCAAGTTTCCATCTCTAGATGTCAGCTCTCCGCATGAGAAAGTCATACTTGTTGACTAAACAATGCGAGTGTTTTGATGTGACAGCACATCAATCAGGAAGAAAGGTAGAAGCAGTAACGAACCAGTTTGCCAGTAGCACGTGCGTGCTGTCCTTCAAGCGCACCAGTAGAAGAAAATGCCCAACATGATCCGCACATTCCTTGATTCTTCACTGGGGTTACAAGTCCCTTTTCACGCCAGTCCACATCATCTGGGACCTACAACACATTAAAATGAGAAACTTTTCCAAAACACAACCATATCCAATGAAATGTTTTTATCATTACATTCCCAAACTGTTTCCGTCCGAGCACATGAATTGGTAACCATGAATGTAATCTGATTACACTCCACATAGTTCCTTTCTGAAGGGTTAACGCACCTGAACATTGAATGGTGCCAAAAACTTGGTACCATTTGATCGCATAGAGTCACCATATTGACGACGATGACGATACCCGTTAAGTTTTCGATATTGCGAGAAGGGCTAAACAGACTTGTTAAAACGACTCAAGTTTGTCTGAGAAAACTAAAAGCTCACCAGATCAGCAATTTCATTCAATCCCATCTCAAAGGTCTTTCTACCCAAACGATGCTCCTTATTGTGTTCCTCGATGTGAATCACATTCTTTACAAATGCCTCCATAAAGTCATTTTCTTCATCCGCATCGTATGACTTCCCTGCAATAAAAAAGGAAGAATCCTTTGAACTCAAAATCGAATGACTTATTTACGGAGTTCACTTGTAGAATAAACTCACTGTTACCCTATACTCCAATGCCGTCAACTAACTATAATACTACTAACTGCTACATAATCTTTACTACTGGTATTTAATAGTACCAGCTAGTAAATGTGACAGAACTGCAGTTTTCAAAGCAATTCTTTGCCAGGCATGAAAAAGGGGTGCAGCTCGCTAACAATGGCTAATGACAGATGGCTACACAACTCAAAGGCACTTTCCTTGTTACAGCCTGTATGTACGGCTGGTGGCAGTACTGAAATTAAGGAATTGTGAATTAAACATACCAAAAGCTTGCTTGTAATCGTCCCATTTATCAAAAGCCTTCGTCTATTTTCTGGCGGAGACTCTTCTGTCTGCGCACCCGTACGCCATGATCATGCCTGAAGAAAACCAAGAATATCTACAGATTTGTTCCACACACTGCATGAAACCCATAAGCAAGCCCGTAAAGTATTGGAAAAATATTTTTGAAACTCTGCACATATCACGAATTTGACTCGTTAAAAAACAAGTTGGAATTCTGTAAAAATCATGAAGTTATTGCTAAAACCCCTCAGACCTGAGAAATAGGGGCGTTAGTAATAGTAGCAGCTGCCAGCAGAGCCAGAGCTTAATTAAGCAATTACGAAACTATTCCGATAGAAAACCGTATCTGTACAGCACGATGAGTCATTTCATTACCCTTTGCACCTCCTATCAGGTCAGATTCCCTTCCAGCACCAACAACAAAGAGTGGCCGTCACTTCGATCAGGTGACATTCTCGATCGAAACCAAGCTCATTTCTTCATCATACTATAACAACGACAGCTGCCCCTACTGCGACTAAGAAAAGATCAGGATTCGTGGCCTCGTGAGCAACTTGATGAAATCACAATCTGATGAAATCGGACAAAGTGATGCAAAGACTTTGAATGCATCGTAAAGGAAGCACTGGTTATGTAATAGCAAATTAGTTAACTCCAAAAAACTCGCAAACGAGATATAACTGTGAAGAATTCATTGAATTTCAATGGCTTCCATATGTTTCGAAAGGAAGATAAGTCACAAATTTTGAGTTGCGAAAGAAACTTGTTAATAATCAAAAGTAATACGCTGCCTAGATCTCGCAAAGAACAAGGCAGGAATGCCACGAGCAAACCAGCTAGAAACAATTAGGGAATTTTAATACTGAGCAGTAAATAGTGGCCAGAAAGGCCTCGGGATACTCCTCAAGAGTAATATTTCTGAACTAGCTGATTCTCTTGTACGGTGCGATGTCCTTAACCCAAATTCATTTCTTTATTTACTCCACATTCTGTGCGATTGATGAGGGGTCTGCCCAATAGGGGCGGGTGGGCAAATTGGTGAAGAGCCATTCGAAAGTTTTCGAAACACGACAACCACCAATAGCTTTTATATGAAACTATGCTATTTATCGGGTCTCATCCAGTAAGGGGGGGGGGCATTGTGATGCAACGTCAAGTAGCTGCCCTCACCCCCACCCCCTAGACTGCCTTCACCCCCTGGCTCACGGGGTCCCGTACTTCGAGAAACCTGTGCGCCAGGGGGAGTGTAGCAGTCTAGGGGAGGGAGTGAGGCAGCCACTTGATGCCCCCTCCCCCCTTCTGATGAACCAGATTAGTTCAATTTCACTGTATTACTTCCAAACTTCTATATCATCTTTTATATTATGAATAATTGAAGTACAAGTTGAGATAGGAGAGAACAATGCCCTTTTTGTTACTCATAGAATGATATGATCAGTACAATCAACCATGAATTGAAAAACATTGGTGATAAAACACCATAGACAGTTTCACCAACCCGGACAGATTCCCTTTCATAACACATCGCTGCTCATTTAGCCACGTTTTCAAAGAAAAAATCATATATGACGCATATAAAGCAAATTAGTGAATCGAACTGACCGTCTAAATCCATCAATACTAGCTAAAGCTAAACACGCAGAGAAGCGCCCGACACCAGGCGTAACATGTCGCACAGACTTGACCCGCGGTCGGTCGACTTTGGCACAGTTTTATAGCCGAGGGGCGGGGCCAGCGGCCAACGGCGACACACATGACCGAGGCACAACCCGGGTTACGGTTGAACTGATAAGCGCGTCGAGATATGGGAACCCCGAAATCGAAAGACCTTACGTTCAAATGACTATGAGGGTTCGAACAAATAATGGGTGTGTGAATAGGGGGGCGGGTGCATATTCGAGCATTCGATTCATTAATTTTGTGGCGAATACAGTTCATCTAATGTTACGGACGCCGTCCAGATGGCTTCAACAGACCTCAACTTTAACTTCGTCGCTTCCAGCCGCTCCCGCCCCCCTCCCATTCCTTACTCACCAACTGTTAAGAAAGGATTTCGTTACACTATTAAGGGGTCATTGGCCATGGGGAGGGGACCTTGTCGGAGACCTTCGATACGGGGGTTGTACCTGCTGCCAGCCACTACCTTTGACGCTGCTAGGGCTCACCTTGCGCAGTAGAATCTTGGTTTAACACAATTTGATTCTCTTCTGAATCACATCTCATGATGAACAGAGAGTCATTTGAGTGTAGTCTATCGGATGACAAACCCTTCCATAGAAGCATTTCTGCGGTCCTTTCACATGTTCCTCTCTATTGTCAGGATGAAAGTTATGTCAGATTCTGGACGCTTTCTCGAGTTCACAATAAATAGTGATTTAAATGTTTTCCAAAAAAGTCCCAAAGTCCACAATATTCGCAAAATCGCCAACTTCCAAAAAAAAAAATACATCGACAAAAATTCAAAAGAACGTTAAATCAATGTATTTCAGGCCTGAACGAAGGTTGTTAATTAAGAAAGAAAAACATTAAAACAAAGTAACTAAATACGGTTCCGTTCGCTGCGAACACCGAAATATAGCAGAAGATTTCAAAGGAGTTCTTTTTGAAACTTTTCGTGTTTTTTGGAATTTTGGAGTTTTTTCGAATAATTTGTGAACTTTTGGGACTCTTTTGGAATAAATTTTGGTGCCTCTTTGTGTTTATAACATTTAGGTCCTGATGAGGCTCCGGGACAGCACAATACTGAGAAAATTAAAATGTGATTCATGCACTTCACCTTGAAAAACAGGTGGACAACCCTGGCAGCAACTTGACACGTACTCTGCTGTATGTCCTCAATAGGCGATCAAAAGCTCTTTATTTCGGATGCACAAATATCTATTGCATTAAGCACTAGTGATGTAGGACGCCGTGACGGCATCCGCGTCCGTTAGTTTAGTTTTCTTTCAGCAATGTTTGTTCATACTTCCACTTTTGAAACATTTGGTAAGCGGTGCAGGGGTAAATGGTCCAACTTCGCACGTGCCTGACTCCTGTGCACTCGAACTCCGTATAGGAATCGGATCTCACTCAGCCAGCCACATTTCCCCACCGCTCCGAGGTCCATCTATTTGGGTCGAACATTTCCTCCGCAGACATGATTAGAACGTCGATCTTGCACCGAAGTCAACTGCATGTATTCCGTCCGCATCTTAAACCGCAAAGCGAGCGAAAACGGGCGGCACGTACGTGAACTTGTTAGAAATGCTAATGATTGGTCACATTCCGGGAAGGGCAGAATGGTTAGTACACGCTAGAGCTTTTTTCCTTGAACGAATGTTGCTGAAATGCCACCACGCCGCGCTGCGATGACCCCCCTCAACCTCCCCGCTATTACACCACTTCACAGCTAATGGAGTGTAGTATATGGGTAACCTTAGTCATTTACTGTATCATCCAAGTTTAGATAACTTGTGAGTAATATCTCGGATTGAGATGGGGCCGCGTGCAGGTTGTAAAAGTGCATGCAGGTGCAGACTAGTATCCCTAGGTGTAACCTTAGGTACTTGAGATTCTCTCTTATGGTCGTAAACCTAAGCCACGCCCCCATCTACTGTCGATCCGTCTTCTGATCGAGCTGATCAGTCAGTCTGGAGTTTTGCCGAGCTCACGGGATGTGAGCAGATCGGTCTCTCTCGGAAAACGAGAGGGGAGTTTCCCGAGATCGTTGTGTACGATTAGGCGATTAACTCTACGTGCTAGAGGGCTCCCCCTGACTCCGAAGCGTCGCCCGATGCGAGCTTCGTTCTCTTCACACCAGTTGAAGAGTGGATCTTTCCCCGTGTGGAAAGCAGTTGTGCAGTAGTTCGTACAAGACGACTACAGATGCACGTTGGCCTAAGCGTGGCTCACGCGATGGTCGCCCTTCTGTGTTCAGAAGGAAGTGTACCATTGAACATCCTCGGCGAGAAGATGGTTCAATCGTACAAGATGGCAGGTGAATTGCGGACAGTCCCCGTTCCCTAGCTTGGTTAAAGCCTAGAATCTACAGTAGTAGATTCTAGCACCTTTTGTATATTGATTGGCTCATTGCCAATCATCATTTTGTATATAGATGCAATAAATGGTTAATTACGAATAGTGTTGTGTTTGTAATTGGGTACGGTCAATCGTCACAGCTGTTACATAACACCCACTACTGTCACGAAACTTTGGAGCTCTCGCGCCCGGTTCCAACAAGTGGAGTAATGTAAGGCTGAACAACCCAAAATTATTCCAGACGTATAGTCCAGATTGCTGCAATGGTATCAGAATGAGCTGAGATTTTCTATTTATCCTTCGCGGTCACAGCTTTACAAAGGCGATTGGTGTGTGAAACTTGTGAACGTTCCTGTTTGATTTAACCTCTCGATATAGAATTGAGCCTTATTTCTGGTGAGAAGGCCCATTAGCTATCATCAGCGACCGTTAGTGCAATTATAAAGCGAAAATACGACTGTTGGTGTTATTGAGTGATGAATGGCCTGACGAACAGCTGGCTTCTAACTTTAGGCGGGGCACACATGTGACCCAGCAACGAATTCCTATAAACGCTGAGTCATGGGAGATCCCGTTTCATTGCTGCCATGGTCTGATAATATCTCACAACGGGTTCGTGTGACAGGACACCATAGTATAATAGTAAATGCTTAATTGCCGTGAAACTTCGATTCTCGCATTTTATGGATTTTATAAAGATCCAGAAACTGTCGAATATTATACGAAGCGATTAAAAAACAAGCCAACCTTCCAGATGAAGTCAGACGAGGGAGTCTGGCTTCTGGAATAAACGAAAAGAGGATTTTTGGAGAATTTGAATTTTTTTTTTGCAAATTTTAGAAAATCTGAAGTTCAACGCAGTA
>MU871746.1:31069-41602 GCA_036418205.1 Ostertagia ostertagi | reverse complement strand
CGACTGATTAGATAGCTGAGAGAGCGTAGTGTTGAAGAGGGCACAGCGATGAGAGTCGCATCAATGCTCAAATCAACGGGCAAGGAAGGGGTCCCATTTCTCGGGTTCTGGGCCGTTTCTCATGGTTCTTCCTTCTTTCGTGTACCACTCACCATCCCTAGGTTAATTTGAAATGGGTTGCCTTTCCAGCGTGAATTCGTCCTTTAACCTCCACCCTCTTACGCATACCATTATTACCAGTCCTCATCAGCCACTATCACTTCCTGTCTCCCACAAAACATGTTTCCATATCACCCTATACATCGCTTCTTAGAGTCAACGCCCCAGGAAGTGTTGTGTAGGGTGTTATGCCGATGCTGGACGCGCGCCACAAATTTCGTGAGCTCTGCATTTCAGCGCCTCTTATCAGCTCTTATCAGTCGTTATCACTTTCTGTCCCCCACCAAACATGTTCCCGTCCCACCCTGTACATCACTTCTTGGAACCAACGCCCACTGCTGCTGGGACGCGCGCTATGAATTTCGTGAAATTTGCGTTCTAGCGCCTCTTATCAGCTCTTATCAGTCGTTATCACTTTCTGACCCCCACCAAATATGTTCCCGTCCCACCCCCTACATCATACTCAAAATCAGCGCTCCACGACTGCTGCGAAGCGCACTATGAATTTCGTGAAATTTGCGTTTCAGCGCCTCTTATCAGCTCTTATCAGTCGTTATCACTTTCTGCCCCCACCAAATATGTTCCCGTCCCACCCCTATATCATATCCCAAAATCAGCTCCTGACGACTGCTGCGACGCGTGCTATGAATTTCGTGACACACACACAGATACACCGATACAGACAGAAATAGCGCTTTGTTTATAGTAGGAATAACAGCCTGGCCCCACTCGCTAACCGGGCGCATATACAAGTAGACTTCAATGGAACGGAGTACAGCCGAGCTCTTGCGTTAGGCAGCACGCATACTTTCGTTGGTTCTGACTTATGTTTAACGAGGGATTTTCAAAGTGCTGGTGATAAAGCAACCATTTCCTGTAACTCGTCGATTCCCATAAACATCCATCACGTTTGGAAACCGACATTGTCTAGCGGCCGAATGAGCTTTGGATAACTAATACAATTAATTGGCACTGCTTACTGTCAGTCGTTAGCGTAAACAGCTATCATCCTTCGGATGTTGGGATGGCTTAGCAGTTTAATAACTTCCTATGATGCCATTGAAAAAGAAACATCAATGCGTACCGTACTTCCACAAACAGTGACAATCTTGAGAAGCTTGGACAGATTAACTTTCGAATGGACCTCTACAGGGGGAAGATTGCAGAAAAAAAGACATTTTGCCCATGTCGCACTTCGGCCCTTTTTTCTTCGCAGAGATTGTAGTCGCTGACAGAAGTTCCTCAGCATAGTATTTGCTAAACTGAAGCTCTTACATACAAAATTTCGTGAATCGATTCAATGTTGGATAGTTTTCTAGAGGACATTAGCTACCACTATGCAAATCCCCTCGGAACTAGCTTTCCAGTAAAGGTCGTTATGGTACACGATCCTTCGAAGACCCCATTGAGCTCGACCAGTGCACCATGTTTCCAGGGCAAATTCTTCTGATGCCGTCCACGTAGGTGGCCACTATGAAGATTTTCTTATAGAATGAAATGTGCTCTTTCAATATAAGTTGGGAATTCGGTCTGAATTGAGCAAAATGTGATTAAATCCATCTGAATGTGGAGACAAAATGTTTTAAAATTTTTTAATGCCCCAGCGCCCCCCCCCCCCTTATGCTGACCGCGACATCACAAAACGAGTGGTTTTCTCATCGCGCGTCCGAATAACAACTGTAGCGAACCCCTCCCCCCGTTTTGAACCCAATCGCATTTATTAGTATATATAAGACGATATCACAGACAGAGTGTGTTCCCGTCCCGTCCCCTACATCATGTCTAAGAAACAGGACCTCACTGCGGCTGGGCCGTGACACTTGCACTCTAGCACCCCTATCATTCCTCATCGGTTGCTATTACTTTTTGCACGAAAAAAAGATACCCGAAAGGTGACTAAGGCATTTCTGTATTATGAACCAGTGTCGTTATATGGAAAGCTTTATTTATTTTACAGGTACATCTTTCCAACAAGTTTCCGCAAGATTCATAGCGCTGAAATCTATTTGAAATCTTCTTGTAGACATCAAAAATTACCTTCTCAAGTCGCATGCCCACCAGCAAGCAAGGACTTAACGACATTCCCCAGCCCTTTACTTTGAAGCACTGATCGGGTTCACCTTGCTTTTCGAAGAAAACTGCTCTGATCAGACTGACATTTATAATTCTGAAAAATACCCATCATTTTCACAAATATAAGTTAGAATCAAGCAACCAAAAACAAAAAAGTGCGCTCATAAGATTCAGCCTACTTATTACAGGAATCCATTTCTATAAATAGTAACGAAATTGAGAGAATTTCAAGGAACAAGTGAAAAATAATGTTTGGTCACGCACTTGCCCACACACTTTT
This sequence comes from Ostertagia ostertagi, assembly GCA_036418205.1. Taxonomy (NCBI): domain Eukaryota; kingdom Metazoa; phylum Nematoda; class Chromadorea; order Rhabditida; family Trichostrongylidae; genus Ostertagia; species Ostertagia ostertagi. Next base: position 39,090 of record MU871746.1, on the reverse strand, counting down.
AGGTATGCCGGTAGATGTGGGTTTCGATATTTTCATAAGTAAACCGGCAACTGCTGGGAGCTTCGGAGTATTAACGAGGCAACTTCACTCACCAAGACATAACGGCACGTAAAAACGAGAGCACGACTGCGCACTCGCTTTAACGCAAATGATTTGAAACTTTAGGGAATCAGCAGCGACCGATTCCTGGACTGGGATTGAAGGGTTTTTTTCACGCGTCGCAATCCCCCATCCATCCGCATTCCGTTCTTTACAATCGCTCTAATGTGTATGCCCAGCGCGGGTACCCCCCAGGAGGCCCGTCGCGCGGCAAGAAGGCCGAGTCAGCGGACGAGTCGCGCGCGTATTAGGGAAATCGCGTCAAGTTAAATAGAATGTCCCATTGCACGTCCTTCATCGCACATCACGCGCCGCGACTCGTCCGCCGACTCTGCCTTCTTGCCGCGCGATGGGCCTCCTGGGGGTACCCGCCCAGCGCAGCCGACAGTGGTGCGCACTTGCAGGCGTGTGTTGCAGTGGTCGGTTCTCCAAAGTGACTGCCGTTTTGGCTTCCCTACAACACATCAAAAAAACTACATATGCTTTAATTCCTTACTTGTACTTGACTCTACGAACAGTGTGCGAGCTTCTTTCACAAGGCTAAACATTGTTTTCCAGTGATTGCCCATTGCGCCCATACCCTTCCCCTGAGAGCCAAGCAGCAGGGCGATTTCCGTGACAGGTGGTGGAACTGGCTTCCACGAAATTTTCACCCAAATCGTAGACGTTTTAACTTCAAAAGTGTGAGGTTGTCAAGTCACGGTGCAACCTTTAATATGTAGTCCTAAAGCTGGCCTAATAGGAGCTACGGTGATCGTTCGTATTTGGAAACAAGATGCAGACAACAAACAAACATAGTTCCTTGTTCAGAAGCAAGACTTGGAATTTAATTCTATCGAAAGATCAAAAGACGACTGCTGTAAAATTCCTTTGTGAATTGATGTGAGTTGGATGACGGACTGCCCCGATTCCTTCGAAATAGGGTCATGATCTCAGATTACTGGTTTGCCAAAACTCGCTCCCATAGGTAATGCGACCCCTTGAGCACGAGGACAGTTTTTCTTTTCAGCGAAAATGCCTGGTGCGTGCGCCACTGGTGCCATGGGTAGTAATGGCCAAGTAGTGTCTAAACTTGTTAGAAACTGCTCGCAAACCCTTCGAAAGCAAACAGTAATAAAATGAAACCGTTAAGCGTCTTTTAGTCATGTTGCTAAGTACAGCAAAAGGGTTACTCCACATATTTTCGAAGTAAACGTGAGAGCGACGATCACTTCTGTACGGAGTGAAAAACGGGCATCGGTGATGTGCTCAAGCTCTGTCAGTTCACTTCCAGTAATTAGGATGGCCGAAGCGAAACACTTTGGGGCGCGCTTCTTGTCAGAGGTAAGCAAACCAGCCCTTTTGGCGTTTCGGCTGGGACCGTATGCTGAATGTTGGGGAGGGGATGGGGTCCCCAACGGTCGACGGTTTACTTCAACTCGGTTGGTACGATAGGAGAGTACTGACGCAAGTGGTGCAGCTGGTCCAGCAGCTCCGCCAGAAGGGCTGGTTTGCTCACCCCAGGACTAAGCCTTGGAGAGGGGACGGACCCGTCCTCTCTTTAAGGCTTAGTTCTGAGGTAAGCACCAAATTGTGGCGGTTCTAAGGACCGAGTTGAAGTGGTCCGTCCACCGTCGGGGACTCCATCCCCTCCCCAACATTCAGCATACGGTCCCAGCCGAAGCGCCAAAAGGGCTGGTTTGCTTACGTCTCTTGCAGAAGAGCTCAACACTCACAGCGTACAAGTATGCTATTAGACCGTCTTCTTTGACGGACAATGACGTCCCCAAAGTGACTCCACCTCCCCAGCAGTTACAATCACTGCCTTCAACAGCACTGGCTGGTTTTCTCTGTTCTGGGAATACAATAGCTGTCAAACAAAAACTACCAGGTAACACTGATTAAATGGTAAATTTGTACAGAGAAAGTATTCATTACGCGAACAAGTTTCTCATTATTTCATGCTGGCGCAATGTTTCAGAATAAAGGATAAAGGATAAAGCATTTGCCGTTGATCAATCCCTTTTGGGATGCGGCACGCATTCTACTTCCATTTGTACATTCGTAGTGGCGTTTGAATGCGATGTGGCCTATACAATGACTTGCGGGGGCCAGCCGATGTACAAGTCAGTGTTTTTATCCTCCCAGACAAGTCTGGTACCAATTAACCGACCCCGGAGGGATGGGAAGGCTTGGCTCGGGCGACTCACAATTTGATCCCTGGACCGCTCGCGTGGTAAGCGTGCCACTTGCCACCACATCACTTCCGCCCTCAATGTTCTCACATAAAACCTTTACTGGACTACCTCAGACTGCAATGTCTTCGTCATCTTCGTGGGCCTGGAGATCAATGCTGCCAATCTGCTAGCAACCGCACCCGTGAATGATTTAGTATTGAGCCAGAAATACGACTTTGGTGGGAACTCCTGATAAACAATGCCTCACAATTGGCATCAAGCAGCCAAATCCCTGCTTGTTGTTGGCAGCCCAATAGACGCGAGTTCACATACTCGCCGAGTAAAGTTTCAAGAAGCTCGCACCCTATTTTGGTAAGGGATTTATTTCAGAGAGATTTGCAATGATTTCGGCATTATCTCAAGATATCTGGATCCATCTGGGACTAAGCCCAGGAGAGTAAACATCAGAAAAAATGAAACGTTGCTCACGTCATCATGACTTCTCTCCTCCCGCTTTAAGCATACCAGGAACGTCTTTCATAGGATGCCAACTTTCAAAAACGGTCTTTGGCAGAAAGAAGTGCACATGGGGAACTACAGAATACTTCTAAGAACAGTCCTGCTCAACCAAAAAAGGGGTTCCTGGATTCGACTCCTCGTGTGACCAAATTTGCATTTCGGAGCTGACGTTTTCGACAATTTGCGAGCAAAATGGAGTTTCCACAAAAACAATGAAACTTAAGCATCCTCCTGACATATCCTCATGGTTTGGTCCCTGAAACAAAAAAAAAGAGAACTGCTTTCGCGACTGTTTTACCATCTATGCTAAACCCACAATGCCCCTCATCTTGCGCACCAAGATTTCTTCCAAAAACCACTTTTCTGTTTGCTGCGCACCGCAAAAGGATTAACACATAAATGCAAAGAAGTGATCCCTGCTGGCACCACAAAAATGGCACAATCAATGCATTCCACTCAAAGCACGCATCCTGTACCAGCTTCGTTCTGCAATGTGGTCCAGTATACAGGGTGGCCAGAAATGTTTGTGGAACAAAAGTCAAAAGCGACTGATTGGTTTCATCACTGTAAAAACCTTCACTGTTTCCGGACCCAGTTATGTCTGAGATATTGAACTTTGGCTTGTTTGGAATACAGTTTTGGTCGCTCTATCCATTCATGACTAATTCGACTGTGAGTACTTCCTCATCAGCGAAAAAGGTTGTCAATATGAACTGAGACAACGCCTCCGTCCAGCTCCAGCTCCTCTTCAGTTTGCTCGCCTCATTGGAGAGCTGAGCTGTTCCAAGCTAATGTGCCTCACCCATGGGATGTCTTCTGACGATCACATGCAAAGAAGTGCACCTGGTCCCTAACACGGGAAAAAATGACCTGCTGAATGTGCTAGATTCCATCGCTGCTCAGCGCCTACTTTTTCAACATTGTTCTCAGTAACAACAAAAGCTCCTCTCCCACGTGCAATCCAATCGCTTCTAGCACCTAGCCAATTGTTCTTCGCAATAGTGGTTGTTGCAGCTTTACTGAAGATCCTGATTCGCTTTGCAACGTAACACCACCAGACATGTTGAAGAAGCAAGCGGGTCGTTATTTCATGAAGAGCTAAAGGCTTAAACAATCCAAACTAGGTAGAATCCGAGTGGTAAAATTAAAGAGTGAACATCGTATCAATAGAATCAAATGCGCAAAAGCTATACACTCAAAACCCTTTCGTAAATCTTAGAATTGTACACGGTACGCTCTTGTTACCGTAATTTCTGGCCACCCTGTAATGACTTCCATGCAATTTAGTAGTCAGTCTGCTCTGATACAAATAAAGCAATAATTTTAAAAAATCACTGACTTTGTTAGAACCCAACGGAAAATAGTAGCACTTGATGGATAAACGATCTGGCGTTATTTTGCTCCATTTATCCTCGAATATCACTTTTGTCATGGAAATGTGGGAGCACCTCCGCAACTGAAAAAAAGCGAATTGGCTTCGTTCTGAGATCCTGGATGAAATCACAGTACGCTCTGATCACAATTTGAGAGAAGCTTGACTTCTTAATTTTGAAGAACATTTTCATGCTATAAAGGCAGATGAAAGAGATTATCAAAGGTCACTTCTATTGACTCGATGCAGTTTTTAGCGACCCTGAGTCGCACCTAGAGCAACAACTACAGATCGAATTGTTGGGCTAACCGCAGTTAACAAAGGAATAGTGGATGCTACTAATTAAGGGCTGGCAAAGAATCGAACGAACCTGCCGATGAAGCCGTTCACAAATATCCTCTTCTCTTCCTCCTTGTAATAAAAAAGGGGCGGGACCGAACGAGTTTTCTGAAATTGTTTGCTCCACAGCTCCACTAACCCGCGTATTTGAATTAGCCGCTACGCCGTAATCCACGTTGCGTATCATGGGGTGTGCACGAGGTATCTCGTCCATAAGCTGACATTGGTCATCATTACATCACTTATGCAAGGTCCTAGCGCCATAATCTCGCAATTTCGAGACGCGACAAGGGCACAACTGGGCTGAACCATCCCAACCACAGTAGATTTTTCGACACGACCTCATCTGGGGTCGCTGTTTTGAGTACCTCTCCCCCTATCTCTCTGGTTTATCAAACCACCCATTGTTTGGGGCTCACATAACTGATACCATTACTCTTGACAACACAAATTCTTTTGCAGGCCGAGTATGCAAAAGTGCCGCGTATTTTGAAATGACCTACCTTTCTCAGTGCACCTTTAACACCGCTCTCCCGAATCTCTCTTTGGCCGATGTCAGATTTTGCGAATTTCGCAAAGTCTGACACCGGCTTATTTGGGAAATCATGAGCAGCTACGGCAGGAACACATAACCAGTGCTCGGGTGCCAGCCAGGATTCTGAACCCGATCAATGTTCGCTTGCACGTATGTTATTGCAATGAGAAGAGGCCGTAACAGCTTAGTTGAAGCTTTGCGTAAATGCAGTGATGTACATATATTCCAATATCTCGGCCGTTCCGAAAATATGAGCTGTAACAACCAAGGTAAGTCAAGGTCGAGAATCTATGTACTCACAGCGAAAAGGGGAAGAGGGAGAGAGGCATTTTGCTTCCAGAAAAGAGTGATTCTGACTGGTAAAATCGATGAGAAGAGGTACATTGAGTCAAGGAAGTTCTCAAGAAGACTTAGGGTCACAATTTTTTTCGGAAAGTCACGAAATATATGGTATTTTCATAGGAAATTCAGAAAACACGTTTCTTGTCTTCACAAAAGTAAGGGAGATAACAAATAAAACTTTGACACTGACCCGTCCTTCTTGGGAAGTGCCATGCATTCCACTTCCATTTAGGTTTGTAGTAACATTCGAATGCGATATGAACTATACAGTCACTTGGATGGTCTACTAATGTGCACATGCATAGGGTTTTATACTCTCAGACAAGTTTTTACCAACAACCGCTCCCGAGAGATGGAATTCTTGTTGGCCTAGGCGAGATTCCGGTCGGATTTGACCCCCAGACATGGGGCGTGAGAAATGGCGCTACTTGCTATTACACCACTTTCACCCGACTACTAGTATAGTTTCAGAATATAATACATAACAAAGGGTGTGCTATTTTCCCCAAGCCCAACGGATTTTGGAGGAAGAATTATGGTGTACTTTTAGTAGGGTGGAGGTAAGATTCGTTACCATGGAAGGAGAGGGGGTTCTAGCGAGGCCACCGGATAGGGTCTAGAGGATGCTGAATGTCCTCGATGCGTCCCTCGCTTCTATTACTAATGGTAAGGGCCAAAGGCCAAGCCTAAGTGAAACACTTCGAATACAACCCTCCTCATCATCCACCTCATCATTTCCAACTTCCTCTCCTGTTCTGAGCTTTCTCAACTTTCTCTTCGTCAGTCTATCGAGTGGGGGACGGTGGATGGAGGAAAGGAGGGAGGTGGAGGAGGGGAAGTAATGAGAGGAACAAGTCCCTATGAAAGCCTGCCTTCTCACCATTTCGAAAACGAACGTCATGACAAACGAACGAGTTTTAATACAGACCACTTCCATAGACTCCTCCGAACACGAGAAAGTATGGAGCACTGCACGGCCCCAACTATCTTACGAATTCGCCGCACATTTCAGGTTCATTCACAATCATAGCTGCATTAGAATGGTGTTTGGCTCATACTCGTAGGTGTTAGCGAAGAGTAACACGAACGTAGTTTTTCCAAGACGTGTCACTGGCGAGTAACATAACTCTACGGAACCTAACTACACATGGAAAGAGCTGCTACAGTGCAGTACAGAAAGCAATTGACAAGAACCCTTAAACGGCCTGGAGAGCTATCAATAAGTTATGCTACTTCATCTATCTTGTCCTTAAGTTTTGCACACCAACCCCAGAGGTTTGGTTAGCAATAGGCTATTGATGAACATGCTCATGTACACTTGATATGTCATTTCAATATGTATTTATTTAAAGGAAGCGATTACGATAAGGAATTTTCGCATCGGGGGAGAACCTGCGCCACACGGAGCAATTACTTGGCTGCCAAGGAAGCGATGTGTGGCCCTCCCACGGCGAAAGGTGCTGTGGTTGCTGAGCAGGACCCGCGTGACGCCCCGCCCCCAGTGACGTGACGCCCACTAGTTTTGTTGATGATCTGGATGGACTGTTTGCTGTTGGCTTTTCATTTTGGATGATCATTTCCCTTCTAGCGGCTGTATCTTCCAACTTGCCCACGTATTGCCTTATCAATCAAAACACTATGCTTGTTGGCATGATGGCGGCTATCGGGGTTAACACGTCCGAACAACGTCGTTCTTTACCGTCGCTCATCCATGGTCGAAAATGAAAGGGCAATCAAAGGGGTACTATTTTGCTTATTTTTGACGGATTTCTTTGCTTTTTTCGCCATTGGCGTACTATTGAGACCCTCACGTCCCCTCTAAACCCTGTGAGATCTATCGTAATCGCTTCCTTTAAGAAGCTCTGGCAAAAAGGCAACATTATTCATCGACAGGGGCATGCATAGAAATGTTCTCATGTTGAAAAGTGTTCGTATAGGAGAACTATCGATAAAATCTAAATTAAATGGCGACACACGTGCAATGAGAGATTTATGAGTCAGCACACCTGCCAGCATTCAATCACGGGACTGATAACACTACGCCCTCAAGCGCGAACGCGAACTTTCACGACAGCGTGAGCAGGAAGCTGGTGGTCATGTAGAATCGCTGAAGAAGCATAAAGTCATTCCCCACAATTTTACAAACTGAAAGCAACAGCCACTCTGAATATCCATCGTCGAGGATTTATGATAGGGGTCGTATCTGCCTTGATTAGTGAGAGAAAGTTTTTGTGGGATTGTATCTGCCTTGGCTACTGGAAGGGAATCTTTGTGGGCCGCAAATGGGAGAGTGCGGGATAGCTGGTAACTGAAACAGTGGCGTGAAAGTAAATGTACTGTTTTTCCAAGACTTTCCAGAGCCCAGTGGGAGTGTATCAGTACGGGCCAATACGCCAGCGTATCGATCATGAAGAGGGGGTGGGTGGCGCGTGATGAATCGAGACTTAGTTGACCGACTTTTTTTTTGAGATACGCCTTGCTTTTCTGCTTGCGCTACCCCACCCTACTACAAGAGCGCGAAATTGCAGAATTTCCATCTCATAAAGTGCTCAGTCGCGTTCGAACATCAGTGTATGGGCCACAGCCATGCCTGAGGCCTGTCCTTAGATTTGCCAAGAAGATGGCGTTCAACCAGCCCTGGAAAAGGCTTCTGCCATCA
>MU871746.1:0-20424 GCA_036418205.1 Ostertagia ostertagi | reverse complement strand
TCGAGCCGTCGCGTGAATCACGTGAAATCGCGAAAATCAGCGAAACCTGCGACGGATCGCGGACTCTGACACCAGCCATACACTCCCTTTTCTTTATGGCACTTTGTGGTTGTGTGCCCTTCGCTGCGCCCTGCTATGCCGACTTGTGTCAAATGCAATGTATGATACCCTTTCAAAAGTCAACTTTCGAATGAAAAGCAACCTATCGCTCACCTCCTCAGCAGTCATGGATGGTCACTTTTCTAGTAGTGTATCTGAAAGCAATTGAATTTGAAATGTGTCGCAAAGAACAAAAAACTCGCGCCAAATAGGTACGTTATATTCAGGTTTTCGGACAAAAAATAAAATGAATAGCATATTTTCGATCTGCAATTAACCGAGGAGTAAGTTGATAGGATATTGAAATCTAATATTCTTCATCGCAATGGCATTACTGATGCGAGGGATCATGAGTAAGATCGTAGATGGCTAAACTAATGCTACAGGGGTAGCACTTCGAAGTCGCTTTTCTGTCATAGTGAACCCACACCAAACTTCCAGGAGCTGTACCCGTACTTCCTCTAGGCTAGGAAAATAAAAAAAATCCCTTAAATTTATTTGCGCTCAATGATATATTTCTATAATTTCAGCACACTTGACTTCTACGCAAACACATACACTACAAATGGACCCTTTCTTGAAGCAATCCTTGTTGAGAAGACCCCTGGGGAATACGATATGGTCCCAGGAGGGGGGGGGGGCAATAATTCGTGCGGATTATGGTATTGTAAGACTTGGAAAAGGAGCCCATTGAAATCGCCAGGTGATTTTCTTCGAAGCTTGCGGCTTTTGTTGCGATATTGCGAAGAAGCGATTGTGAGAAAGACGGAAGAAAGGTTTAATCTGAGCCGAGAGGAGGAGAGCTACGCCGATTTGATACTACATCCTCATACGATATGATACGACTCCCACCCTGAGTTCCTCCTTTTAGCGAGGCCAAGCCCTTCCGAGAGCATAGCCTTGGTAAAAGAGGAACACCGGGGTGGGTGAGCAATATTATTTGCCCCAAAGTTCCTTTTACTCGAAGACTAGCGTACCACACCCCCCCCCCTCCCCATAGCAACGGAATCCGGCCCAAAAGAAGCTCCGGAGGGAAGAACGAATTGCTTCTGTACAAGAATTCTTCATTTGCTGAGAAGCGTCTCACGCGTCCCTGCCCCCATAAGCTTAGTCGAAAATCTCATCCCTTGGTTCGTCTTGGTTGCTCCGACAAAGCCTCTCATCCTTGTTATAGGAACGGCCTTGCATCATTAAAAACATAGGGCTGAAATCAGGGTTAGGGAGGGGTCAACATGATGCAGTTTTCCAGAAAGCTAGGGGAACTCCGAGCTGGGGAAAAACAGCCAGTCTACGAGGGTGGGGGTGAGGGCAGTCAATAGGACATGCGTGAGAAGCTGGGATGTTCGAATTCACACTAGTTCGCCAAAAAACTGTCATGATATCCTGATGCCGATAGACCAAGAATTAAAGTAGACCGCTAGTCATTCGAAATGTCTAAAAAGTCCGTAATTCTGCAAGAGTAAAACATGATAAAGTCATGTGCACACAGTATTAACGTACTGGGGACTACGTTATGTACTGCTTCGCGAACACTAGAATTTTTGATAAGGTTGTATTAAAGAAACAACGAAACCATCACATAATTGGTTAAACGCCGTCGCGCAGAGCTCTCAAAGGAATCTCAGCACCGATTTGATCCAGTAGGCAATTGTAAACGATGATGTAGCGTTGTATCACAAGAGGACCCTGTGACATGTCGAAGGGCAACAGTGAGGGGCAAGAAGATTCAAGAAGGCACCGTGGTGTCTGCTCTCTGGCCTGCGGGGCTAGGGACGCAGCACAAATCGCTAGATGTCTCGAAAACGTCTGTCAACGCGCGCGGCTGCGTCGTGAGTGTCATTACTGGAGCACTCTTTCTCGTGAAGAGTGGCTCAACATTAGACATTCGCTAAGCAAATTTGAAAGGCTAAGAAGAGCAGGTCTGTCACATGGTCAGGGAGCTTCTATGCAAACACCGGTAAGGATGGTATTGAGAAGTATGTGCTCTAATGTTGGTAAAACACTGTGGTCGTACACCTAGCCTCAAAATAGGATAGGAGGGAAGCCCATGAGAAGCTTAAACACAGTGATTATTTGGGTTCATTTACCGAGCATGTTGGGAGAAATGCTGGTCAATCAATGTATATCTAATCTTTATTTGTTCATCATCTTCGATTCGCAGTTTTTGACGTGGTGAGAGGGTGCCCTAGAAAGCTCCGGCTCTCAGTAGCCGATAACTGAACCACAGGGGTTTCTAGGGTTTCTTCTCTGAACTCGCAATATTCACTTTGCCTGAGGCTGAAGAAGCTGGAGAAAAGTTGTTCCCTGGAATATTACAAGTACAGTGCGTTTCCTGCGTTGGTACGTGTCGTAAGTGCAGGCACAGATAGCGACGCTTCATGCAAACCAAATCACGTGTCTTTTATTGCGCTTAGAGTTAGTTGGCGAGACAGACAGGAGTGTATAAGTGTTTATTCCTCTTTACAATCCCTTTTATACCCTTCTATCCCTCCGTGGTCCTTCTTCATTTTCTCCATCTGCACGTCATCCTCGCCATCGTCCATTCCGCCAGCATCATTCCATCCGCTCCATCCACCTAAACCGGCCTACCCATCTTCACCCCTTAGCACTTAGTGCTGCTTGATAACACGCGTTCACTAAGTCTGAAATTACGGCGCGTCTTGCTGCGGAAAACAAAGCATTCACTGGTGATGTGGAAGTTTTGACTTGCCCAAGCGCGAATCTGCAAACGTGACGTCGCTGTTGTTCCGAAATTTTGATTTTTATTATACCGTTCCTCAACGATCTTTCTTCCGATACAAGGAAAACCGAATACTACGATTACGGATTCCCTTACATTTGTTGAGATTCTATCTCGACAAAAATCATAAAGATTACAGATTTAGTTAAGCGCGGTTTTTTGACGGCTACGCAAAAAAAAAACTTTGCAGATCACGACTCTTCGGCATTTTTTTTGAATTGACACGTCAATGTGGACTTTTGAAAGGATAGCACTCATAGCTGATGTCTGAGCTTGTGGGTGAGGAAGCGCTGGTACGGGCAGTAGACGTAGAAATATATAGGTACAAAAAGTATCCAGCTCTGTGCCTATTTCGGTAAACCCGCCTTACCTCAATTCAGCGATGGTGCGCATGGGCATCCGATGAAGGTGTTTAACGGTGTCAAGAAAAATGGGTTCGCGGGATGCCTTTTCACAAGTAAAAAAGGTATTTTGGAGTAGATCTCCTTTGCTAGTCAACGATCAGGAACGCAGCTCAACTAAACAGTATCTTATACTTGGACGGCACTGGTAAGCACTGATTATAAACCAACTTTGTGTCTAAATGGTGAGCTTTGTATCGAGATTTCTAGGGCATTGGGCTGGGTTCTAGGGCTTGTTTTTGCGGGCATCAAACGATGGCTTCAGGACCGAATTCCTTTCTTGTAGCGAGACAGCAATATTTTACTAGTATTTGTAAGTGCACGATTAATGTATCGATGCTTCCTCGGAACGCCTTTTTCTAGATGCAGATTCCTACACACCACTATGCTTGGCAGGTGTTCAATCAAAAGGATTAACATATTTTAATCTTTTATTATGCGTTTACGGGCATTCCTAACAAAATAGAAAGCATAGGCAAAACAAAGACAAAGTGAATTCATCATAGCAATGGTTTCAAGGATAACACTTAGCAATGATGTGAACAACCCGAGACATAAGCCTGAACGTCGTGATGAGCTGATGGCAAATCGCTCTTCTCATCACTCGTAAAATGGCTACGAGTACTGTTAAACAGATAGCCGACGACAAACTAACAACTACACATTTCAAAATAAAATCAAATAAGAATCTTAGTGACACGGTTCTTAGAGCATCAACGGGTTTTACTAGACTGAGTATAGGCAACACATCAACAAGGCAGAGACCAAGGAGAGTAGAAATTGAATGATTCAGCTGTTACTGGCACCGCAATATATTGGAATAGCCAATGTTATAAAACATTCTTAAACAATCGAATACAATGTGAGAGAAATAACAACAAATCTGTGAACATCATCACGAGGCTTGCGAAGCTCTACAGCGCAACAGCCTTCAAGAATGAAACGTATACATATGTTTGAAAATCTCAACATTTGAAAAGCGTCTAATCAGTGAATATTCGAAAAACGCCTCTCAAGTGCATATAAAAATATATGTATCTACATGAAAGCATTGAAAGAAAAAATATCATGTTGTCACATGATCGAGCAGCAACCTTTATTTTCTCGGGCTTTATTTTGTACATAGTTCATCTCGCGGACGATTTCAGCAAAGGTGACATTCACGTTGTGATTATTCTTTGCAGAACATTCCGTGAAAGGACATGACCAATACTCAGCTGAAAGCATTAGAACATAAATGAAAGCAACAACGTACACAAAATTTCAATATTTCTCATAAAAGAAAAAATGACCACGCCGCTAGCCTCTGTCATTCTTTTTCATGCTCTCTCTTCAAGAAATGATCAAAGATTACACCGAATCTATGGCACAAGGCATAAAAATTCTGGAAATAGTTTTTTTTTTTATCACAAAACGGTGTAGATAGTGCGGGAGGGAAGGAAGGCGCGCGCTGTTCCCGCTCTTTAGTACAAAGAGGCGCGCGGCAGGGGAATGTAGTAGACAGTTCATGGGAAGGGGAAAGGCGCGGCGACGAGGTAAGCAAACCAGCCCTTTTGGCGTTTCGGCTGGGACCGTATGCTGAATGTTGGGGAGGGGATGGGGTCCCCAACGGTCGACGGTTTACTTCAACTCGGTTGGTACGATAGGAGAGTACTGACGCAAGTGGTGCAGCTGGTCCAGCAGCTTCGCCAGAAGGACCGGTTGCTCACCCTTGGACTAAGCCTAGGAGAGGGGACGGACCCGTCCTCTCTTTAAGGCTTAGTTCTAAGGTAAGCGCCAAATTGTGGCGGTTCTAAGGACCGCGTTGAAGTTGTCCGTCCACCGTCGGGGACACCATCCCCTCCCCAACATTCAGCATACGGTCCCAGCCGATGTGCCAAAAGGGCTGGTTTGCTTACGTCCGCGGCGACATGTGTGAGTTTCAGTACCTCGTGGGGAGGAACGCAGAAATGCCGCATGTCACTTCGGGGACTGTACCCCCCCCCCCTCCCAACATGCTCAGCATTTACAAACAGAAAAAAATGTCATTCTAGCAGATAGAACACATCCAAATAAACACAAATTCGATTGCATAGGAATTGAACGAACGTTCAATGCTAGGAAATTAGTGAAGTTTTGAAAGCCATAAGGTGAAGTGTGCTAAGAGACGAAAGTGGGCACGACTTACACTACGAGCGGTTCAGGGTATCAAATTCCGGGTGTTGAGGTGCGTCCGGGTCAACCAAGCTCCGCGGCGTGTTAATTGGAACCTGTCGCTGGGGAGGCAAAAACATATTGCGTACATCGGCTGTCATTGTATAAGCCACATCGCATTCGAGTGCCACTACGAATGTACAAACGGAAGCAGAGTGCGCGCCACATCCCAAGAAGGTATTGGTTAACGGCCAATGCCTTATCCTTTACTGCTTCAAAGATATCAATAAAAGACAAAGAAGGGGAGCAGAGAGCATCAACATTCAATCATGGAAACCGTGAGAACGATTGGTTGTAAATGTGCTGTATGAAATAAGGTATGCGATTTCGCAACTTCACAAAACCAGGAATTAATAAGAGAAAAATGAAATAAACCAAAATCCCACGTGAAAATTAAATTAAATTAACGGAATGAAAAAAAAACGACGGGCAAAACCCAGTAGTTGTGGAAGCGCACAAAATGATAGATAACCTATTAGGTGAACCAAAATGAAAAACGAAAAGTAAACTGTCAAAATAAGAACACCGCTGGTTACTCGTATTCTCTCAGACAAGAAGACAGTAGTTTCGTTTTGAGAAGCAGTGTGTAAAAAAGAAATAGCTGCACCATCGGAAAATTGTATTATTCAATACATAGAAAAGTTCACTCACCAAGAGCAATACCTTCGTCTGTCCTCACTTGCCGTTGGTGTTGCAGGTCGCATTTGTTTCCAACAAGGAGAATGGGCACTTGCTCTGTTCCCTGGAATGAGCTCTTATTATTATTACAGCATGAAAACTCTGACAGAATAGAGAACACACCTTAACCCGCACAATTTGTTCACGCATTGTTTTGATGTCATGGAAGGTTTGCTGGCTCGTTATCGAATATACTACAACGAAACCCTGTAATTAAATTCAAACACTGCGATTCTGTATTGTTGTTTGAAAACAAAAGTAAAAAAAATAAAAACAAGAGAAAAACAATTTCACGATAGAGTTATTGATTTACGGATTACATTGCTGTAAGCCGTAACACTTCGCCTTTTTTCGCAAAACTACACATTTTTTGAAGCAACAAAATCCGCACTGCTTGAATTGTATATAGACAATTGCTCTTGGATCTCTTGCACAACGTTAGGGATTCTTTTGGTCCATTATTTGACACTATTCAACCACTACAATCCCCAAAAGCTCAAATTGTAATATTTGTCGGAACTTTGCCCATAGGGGCAAAGTTTCGACAAAAATTCTGTGCCCTGATTACAAAAATGACATTTATTTTTGACGTTGGCGCCATCCGGCGCCAATCGGCACAAGAGCTGATTTTACTAAATTCGCTGTGAATTTGTACATAGAGGTTACTTGGGGTCCCGATTACGAATCTAACATTTATTTTGTCACTGGCTCCACTTGGCGAGTATTTCCTGCTCTTCTACAAACTCTAACTGGTAAGGTCGCGATCAGAGGAGGTATTCAATCCTTCCCCCAGGGGTTGGGGGACGGAAATCCCTTTAAATTTATTTGTTTTTAACGATGTAGTTTCTTCATTTTCAATGCATGCTTACTGTGACATACATACATACATTAAACCTAGGCCCTTTATCAGGACAATCCCAGTTGGGAAGACAGAGAAAATTTAAAGGGATTTTCGTCCCCAACCCCTCGGGGAAGGATTGAATACGGCCCCAGCACTGCTCTTTAACCCATTCGTGACAATGTCAGCCACCGGTAGGTAGCACAGATCTCACTCGGGACAATGGCATTACTGTGGCTGCAGGGCTTGAAATGGAATTTGGAAAGTTTTCTTCCATGAAAGAATCTTCATACCCTCGCTCATCTACGCCAGCCCTGGGCAGAGGAAATCTCCCTTCCACTCGAATTTTATTGAAGAAAAATCTCCTGACGCTGCTGCTATTGCGCAATCCTGCGCGGTCGCGAATGGGTTAAGTTGAGAGGTTCCGATAGGGTACCAGTGAGCCACCCACCCGCTTGATCTCATATGCTTAAACTTTTGCCAGACAGTGCCTGGTTCATCCACCCCGAGCCCCTATCCCCCAAGCTTAGTTTTAGGTAATACGCATAAGTGAGAGAGCCTAGGAGGACGGCAAATATGCGTTAAACAGCGCAAACGCCAAAAGCGAATGTCATATTCGTAATTGTAACCTATATACAAGCGTGCGTAATGTAATCTCGGTATACAAGTTTACAGTGACCTTGGTGAAAACAGCCCTGGTGCCAAACGGCGCCAACGCTTAAAATGAATGTTATTCCGCAATCAGGGGAATCAGAACTCCTGTGAGGAAAACTTTGACGAAAATCAAATTTAGAAGTTTTGTGCGTGTAATAGTTGAATAGTGCGCATTATTTTCATTTTGGTACATACGATGGGTCCTCAACCATCAAGATAGCAGAAACAGTTTGATAGCCGAAACAGAACAGATTTTACACTTGAGCAGTCCAGGAATAAAAAAGAAAATATAACCGTTGCAAAGTACTACATGTGGTCAAAAAATTCACAAGCTCAGTGGGAGATTTTCATGAGGCCGTACGCTAGCCTTCTTCCGGAGGGACACATCGTTCTGCTCCGATGCTATCATGGGCCATAGGTTATCCTCTAAAAAAGAGGGATGTTTGGAATTAATCTCGCCTTCTACTTATATTCCTTAGAAAAAGGGGCTGTTCCTAAATAATGTAACTATGGCATTGAAATTCATTCATAAAGGTCACGACTACATTTTTGTTGTTCTTCTAATCTAACAACGGGGAATGATAGCATACAGCTCCCAAGGCTGAGGGTGACAGAGTTGCTTCATAAGATCCGCCCTAGCCCTGCGTTTCTACCTTGCTCACAGCTCACCGCGTGACTCCACAGGGAATCAGCGCTCGAAGTCACCACAGAATAAAACCGTTTAAAAACCGCAGGGTGGGTAGCATCAAAGGAGGAGGACGCTTCCCTAGAAGGAAGGTCCCTGCTATAACTCAGTGGAATAAATTTTACTGGACGGAAGGAGTGCTAGATGTATTTTCATTTCATTTAACATACTTTGCGAAGCACAAGGGCAGGGTCTATTGATGATATTCCCGAAGGCCTAGGGGGAGGGGGAGGACCGAGTGTAGTTTGATTGCAAAATTATCTAACTAAACAAACTCAATTGCTGCCCTGCATGAAAATGAAAGAACTGAAAAATGGACCATACCTGGCCATTCTTGATGTACAAATCACGCATAGATGAAAACTGCTCGGTTCCAGCAGTATCAAGTATTTCTAACACACAGGGTTGACCATCGACCTTGAAGAGTAAGGACAAAATTAAGTAAAAACCTTCAAAACTCACAAAGGAAAATTTGAGTGCGTATCAGTCGTAGCAAAGCAAAACTTAAAAAGAGAAATAAGCAATCACTAAGTGATTCGTACCTCTATTTCTTTTCTGTAAAAATCCTCTATAGTAGGGTCGTACTTTTCAATAAAAGTACTGCTGACGAACTGAACGGTAAGAGCAGATTTACCCACACCTCCGCTCCCCAAAACAACCACTTTGAATTCACGCATCTGAAAGCAAATAAATGTAGACTGACACATATTTGTTTTCATAAGCAATAGGGCGAGACGACGACAAGTATTCTAGCAAAAAAAGGGTATATAGTACGATGAAATAAGTGAAGAAAAGGAAGGAAATGTTTCGTGGAGACGTTATTACGTATTTATTTGAATAACCTTTGTTAGCTCCTGTGTTACACAACGCGCAACAGAAACTAGTTCACAGCATAAAAATCAGTAAGGTTGTCACAGTGGAATTCCATGTGCTTCGCTTTGGCGATACACCCGTTGACGACTTTTTCTCAGAAGTCATCCTAGCCGTGCATTAGTCCGTTCAATGACACCTTAGTGTAATACGAGGGCGGTAACAATTCACAGATAAACAAAACATTTGCTGGATATCGAAATTGCGCTCGGTTCGAAATGAAACACAGCTTCACGAACGAATAGAGAGGACAGCAGAAAAAGAAAATGACTTGGTGAGAACGTTGGCTCACAAGCGCCGACTCGAGTGTGTTTGCTTTGGAAACGGTCAACCTGCGAAATTTCTGAAGTACCTGTTGCAACAAAGGTTTTCTTCTGGTGAGCTGCCAGGAAAAAAGTGGAGAGATATAGCGGGAGAGGTGCTTGTGTGCTCAAACGTGTCATTCCACTATATCGAACTCGGGGAAGAAAGGACGGCTTTGCGATCACCGCCGCGACGATCGCGTGCGGCGGGACCCGGCGGCGAGCGCCTCTTTGAACGGTTCGTAAACAGCATTGTTTCCAATGAAATTGGTGCTGGGTGGATCTCCTACTGATCCTCCTAAAACCTCCCAGAAGAAGGCTGTGTGCGGTGCAACACAAGTGGAATGAGCACGACGAATTTTTGTTTACGGTATCGTGAAATGTGTGTAAGTGGGGACTGCTGGGAAAGGGACAGGCTAGAGCGCAGAGGCGGTAAGGCTGAGTTCAAGTAGTCCGTCAACCCGACGTGACGAGACGCTATGAATGAACTCACAAGTCCAGGCTTTTCACGCATGTTAAAGCAACAGTTCAGGGAGGGTCCGAAAATTTCAATGCCACTACTACTGAGGGATACACGAGCCCTAGTGAAGAACATATGCAGTGGAAATAATAAACGAACTTACCTCAGAAACTCAAAAACAGGGTGGAAAGTCCCTCAAACATGGGTGTTCTTGGGGATTTCCCCAATCCCGCCCCCTTGCCGGCCGTCATTGGACGCGTCGGCAATCGTGCTCGTTTTGGGACCACAGGGAAAATTGATTGAAAAATGGAGCGCGTTTACAGCGGGCACGTTCAGACAACTCGTCCAACGTGCGTCTTTATCCATTGCTGAGCGGCAGAGGGAGAGTACCTGTCTAAGACCCTCCCCGACGTTTTTTTCCAGTTTTTCATACATTAATCGTCTGGTTTTCATCTACAACTTCATTATTGGTGGTTTTTTCCCGCGAAACCGTTCCTGAACTGTTGCTTTAAGTGTCTGCTCCCATCCCCTCACCCCCTATATTGGTTACACTCCCCCTGGCTCATGAATTCCTCAATTCTCATAACCACTAGTACGGCAGTGGTCCCAACTTATACCCTTATAGTAATCAAAAAGTACGGGTGCCCGTCCCGGTGCTATCTTAGTTGGGGGGGGGGGCACGCGGCGGCGCGGCGCTCTGTTCGTCTCCTCCTCAAAAGGCTTAGTCCCAGGGGCAGTTACGGTGCTATACAAGTAATGTCGCCGCATTTTTTGAACAGAAAAGTATGTCAGTAGGACTGTTGCCCGCTGCTGTACTGTCACCAGAATCGGGGAATTCGTGAGCCAGGGGGAGTGTAGCCAATCTAGGGGGTGGGGGGTGAGGGCAGCCACTTGACATGCGTGAAAAGCTGGACGTGCCCATCCCACTTGTATAGAGCCGCAGTTACTATTTCGCATCACTTCGACGTCATACTTTGACGAAGTCGAGCGAATCGCTAGTCGAATCCGCTCGAGTCTGAGCCGAATCGGCTAGGCGAATCTCCGCTCGATCGCTAGCGAATCGAGCGAATCGCTATCGAATAGCGAATCGCTAGCGAATCGCTCGAGTCGAGCGAATCGCTAGCGAATCGAACGATGCACCAGCGATTCGAACTGGGTACCAGCGAATCGAACTAGGTACCAGCGAATCTTGCATAAAGCTTGAAACTAGGGTGTTAGGCTAGGTTTTGAGTGAGTGTGTGGTTGCCGCCGGACAAAGAGCCTTTGGTGAGGCCACACAACCTCCGAATTTCGCGTTTTACTCCCCTATTTCGTCCACTATAGGTACTCGTTGACTGGTTTATACAAGGAGTAATTAAATTATTCGATCATGTCAGTCAATATCTAACACCGTTGGGCTTCATTCAAATTCAAATGGACTACAGTGCCGCGGCAGTAATCTTTGTACATCGGCGTCTTTGATTGATCTTAATTGATAGAGGATACAGGAAAGCTCACTGATAAGGACTTTTTCATATGATGAGGGGCATCTCGGAAATGTTTGCCTTCAAGTATCTGCGCCAAAAAATAGAAACTTGACGGCCAAGTTCAGGTTCCTATCATGTAGTTCAGAAACTCCACTGCGTATCATGAGCAAACCGTCCTTTCCGTAGCGAAAAATGCCCAAATTAGCCTACCGTTTTTTTTTCGCTCGAGTGCCAACTCGTTCAACGCTTAAAACTTACAATGTTCTCTCTGTGTTTGCATTAATGAGACCTTCCATGAACATTCTCAGTTTTCCTTCTGACATCCCCTCTGAATGGAAACCGTCCATTTCACACAGTTCAAACTTTTACAGCTATTGTGGGGACTGATCGCAACTATAATCATTTATGGGGTACGTCAAATTCTTGAAAGCTTCACATGAGTCTTATGCTTATTACCATTGGATGTTTCTACGTACGCTCCCAACTAGTCGCTCCCAACTTCTATCAATTGCACATCACTTCCGATGACACGTCTGCCCCAACTTCCGGATATCGACTGTACTACCAAGTCCATGCAGGTGATAACCGACTAGAGTTTGTAGTTGCAGAGCAAAACTTACAAGGATCCTCTTTTCGTACTCATCTGAGCTGTAGAATCACACTTCAATATTGTAAATGAATTATCAGCAGAAACACTTTTAGATCAAATTACATTTCTCATAACAAAAGTACAAGCTAAGAACACTGCTGTAAAGCGGACAACCTCAAACAATACGAATTTTTACAAATCACTCGCTAACATCTAAATAGTTTGCATTACTAAGGCTAAGCTCTAATGATTCATCTATTTCAGCTCTTGTTGATACCCTACACGAAGTCTTCCCTAACAGATTGGGCAGGCAGCCAAGAACGAGCCCAAAGTACTATTCATTTTCCTTCATCATCCAGTTCTTGAGCACACATGCAACTATCTACAGACCCGACCAACTTCTGTAGAACCCCGAAGGCGGCCTATAACCCCTATACACGATCTTATTATTAGTCATGGTTGAAAAAGCGCTTTTTATCAAAATTTAGACAGACCATTAGACCAGTTCATGTGTAGTCCTTTACAATACTACATTATTACGACCCTAGCGGGAGAAGGAGCAAGTAGTAAAAAGCCACCACGTGACGTGACGCCGCTGCGGATTTGCGAAACAGCTTTTTCCATCGAATTGTGATGGTAACGACTCCAAAAATGAAGTTATATTCGTAATGATAACCGCTATGACTCGTATTGGATAAGTTTTAAGGCGATACTGCTGCTCTTCGTGAGATAGCATTGCCGCAGCAATATCGAATCTGCTGATCCAATAACCCCCTCAAAACTGCATAGCATTGCCGAAATTTTGCTGTGCCTAACACCCTAGTTTCAAGCTTTATGCAAGATTCGCTGGTACCTAGTTCGATTCGCTGGCACCTAGTTCGAATCGCTGGTGCATCGTTCGATTCGCTAGCGATTCGCTCGACTCGAGCGATTCGCTAGCGATTCGCTCGATTCGCTAGCGATTCGAGCGATTCGCTAGCGATTCGCTCGAATCGCTCGAATAGATCTTAGTTGCTTTTTCTATCTCTGATGGTATTGTCTGCCAAATCGTTTGAATACAAACTTTCCGTCGATAGATTGGTGGTAAGTTTGGAGGAGAAGTTCCCCTAAAAAGGCTTAGTCCAACGATTCTCCCTAGAAGTAGATCGGGTGCCACTCCAGTCCCCACGTATCACACCTGTCGTATCCAAAAAGACGGCGTGACTATCAGCATAGTCAACCGGAAGCGGTTCAGCTTCAGCATTAGGACGGATGCTGATCTTTGTGTATGGGCCAGCTTTGTTTCCCACATAAAATGTGTCGTAACTGCAGACTTAGTGATGGCGTGGCGCGGTCTCGAAATCGAAATCGCGTGCCTTTCATGATGTTTTAGATGGTATACGAAGCTATATACGGAACGAACAATAATTCTGCAAATGCGGTGTCCTAGGCGTTTGAAGCAATGCATGCGAAGTGAAGTATGTAAAGGTGGTCACTGTAAAAGCTATTTAACACATTGTGTACCAAGCCGTTTTTGCGCTGGCGAGCTCGCCTGGCCGCGCATGCATTCGCACCGTGCGCCACATGGTGGCGCATGCGGCCACACGGGACAGATATTTTTCAAAATCCTTTTTAGAGGGTCCTTTACCACTTTGTTTTTTTTATTGTCTTGCTAAGTCACAATTTTGTTAGGACTACGTTATAATTTTTGCCTATTTGAATTGTCATGAACATTCCAAGTGGCTATCGAATGATTATATAACAGCGGTAGTGAGGGATCAAAAAATCTGCTCTGACCAAGTTCTGGTGAAAAAAAGCGATGGCAACAAGTTCGTTCCTTTACCCCACAACCTGCTTAAGCATGTTTATTGAACAGCAATGAGGTTTATTCAGTTTACAGGATATTCGTAGGTGCATTTCACCCTCCACTGGACTTCAAGGGATGTGGGTGTATTACACCCATAATTTGCCGAACATTTATTATCGATTTTGATACGAGGGTAGCGCAAGCGTGAGTAGGATTTAAGTAGAAGGTTATTATGAAGATGAGTGCCTAAAACCACGAGACTTCAAAAGTATACAGCCAAAAGGCAAGTTAAGTGGAAGAAGCGCCCCGAAAGCCTTTACGCTGATGTTCCGCTGGCACATCACTTTATTCACGCGAAGCTTTTGGCTGAAACACATTATTGCAGCTCAGTTGGATTACATTAGATTGCGGTGACTGTTGAATTTGCTCGAAAGAATGTATTTTATTCAAGCAAATTTAATTAGCAACCTAGGCTCTTATTAGTGTCACATAAAAATATTAGCTCACAAGCTGGAGATGTCCCACTCAAGTATGTTGTTCTCCTAGTGAGATAACATACATCTGCGCAAACATGGAATGAACATCGACAGCCACTGTGAAGAAAACCAATTCAGAAATCGTGCGCCACCATGTGGCGCACGCGGCCACACGGGGCAGGAAAGTCGTGCGCCGCCATGTGGCGCACACGGTACGCAATGTGTTAAGGATTGGTGTGCAATATGGGATTGTTGGTGACGTGACATCGGCAGATAATTGCAGCTGAAACGATCGAATGAACTCTCTTCACTTGAAGGAGGAATTGACGATAAGAACGAAGGTCAAAGAAGGGGAAAATAGTTGGGAGACAGGCGGACCTCCTGAGGGTGCTGACCGACGCGCAATTGGCAGCGAAAGATTTGACCTCGGCGATCTAGCATGGCTCACTCTTGGCGCAGTTGGCGGGGTACGCCCACCGACTATCTAATCACTCGCCGCAGGTCTATACGTGGCGAGTGATTAGATAGCAGAGAGCGTAGTGTTGAAGAGGGCACAGCGATGAGAGTCGCATCAATGCGCAAATCAACGGGCAGGGAAGGGGTCGCATTTCTCGGGCATCAGGCCTTCTCGAAGGGTTTCAGTCCACTGACCACCTCTACCCTTATTTCCAATGGGTTAATTTTTCATCGTAAATCTGCCTCTAATGGGAATCTGATGGTGAACGAGTTATACATCGGCAAGAAACGCTCGTAAAGTTCCATTATATTTTCATTTCCAATATTTTTTTAGAGCTGAATATGAAAGAATAAGTGAAAAATAGATCATTGACTGGCGCACTTTCACGCACCACTTAATCACCGTTGATTGTTATTCGAAACTTCGGAGGTGGGCGGGGCTTGGCTGAAGTGGCATACCTGCATATTTTTCAAATTTGTGCAAAAACTTTACTATGGAATTTGTGATCGATTACCGGTTTTCCAGCTTTAATGAAAACACTTCACACTTTTCGAACCAAAGACACCCACTCATTAAATCCTTTTGAATGGTCCCGAGGACTACACGGTACCAAGTGCTGACTCTAGTCCTTCTACGTCACTCGGCCTGCTGTGGCCCTTTAGTGTAAGAAGAGTTGCTGAATGACACCTCCAAAAATCTGTTCAGCGCTATTCAGCGCTACTCCTTCAAATATAATTGTAGGAAACATGCGCTGAAGTAACATGCCTGGTGGGCGGTGCGGTGTTGATGACGTCGTCGGGCCGTTGGTGAAAGTACGCTGAGGGACGGTCCAAACCGCTCCCCAGCGCGTTGAGAGGTATAGTCTACCACTGGCGCCTGATGACGCCATCAGAACCACACCGCCCTCCAATCACTGTGATCACTGCCTTTAAGGATTGCTTATGAAGCTAACAATAAGACTTGAAAGAAAATGCAGAAAACGTATTTTCATTAGAACCCCTGGATGAAATGATACAACCCATAACCCAGAACGGTATGATGCCAGATTTATGCTAGCCCTGCGCTTAATTTAATATTGTTTACATATTGTTACGTAGGCAGAAAACCACATTTAATGTGAACGGTTATTTCACATAAGTTGACGATCACTTGGAGGATCGTTAAAACCGGGCCCACAAAGTTCTTCACTGGCCGTGCGTGCTAATGGTGTTTTACAATTGGACTTGTGGGTGTATAGTCGTGCAATGAGATTGGTAAGCACAGAATAGAACGACGTAAGGGAGGAGGGTCCATTTGGGCGAAGAGAAGTTTGCGTGAAAGCTGAGCGTCAACTAGATAAACCTGAATGAGTTGCACACCTAATGAGGGTATTTAACAACAATTTGTTCACATTCGATTAGGGAATGCGCCGATCCTGCCCAACAACAAACATCTACGCGGATCTTTCGGATCGCACCCACCGCACCTCAATTAACGTCCCACTCAGGGCTAATCGGCGCGTTCGCACTTTCCCAGGAAAATTTGCGACCCTCATAGGGATGATTGGCTTGATACGCCCCCCCCCCAGCATTAACGTTAAAGGAATCTTGCGCGGAAAAATCATGATTCTATTTCAGCCATAAATCACTGGCTTGAGACTCATTATCCACGATAATAGTGAAAAGAACTGAAGTATTGCTTTCGTTTTGATTAGAAATTCGAAAACTCGAAAAGGCTGCTACGCGTTCGAATTGCCCACGGACGTCTTTCACGAATGCTGGCGACGGGGATGCTCAAACTTGGTTCTTGGAGTGCATTCACTAGAAGCTCTTTCTGGCCTTCTGCTTCGTTGCATTCACATCTTACACTTCTACTCCATCCTATTCCATCGATCGATTTGTCTCCACTCTCCGAAATCGCGCGCTTTAACCCGATTCTCTCATTGCGTCGCCTGGTACGTAGCCGGCCAAACGCCGTCTTCTTTCCATGCCTCGCCTGGCTCTGCCTCCTGGTCCTTCGATGGTCCATAACGTGTAGTTTTTGTACGTTTGTTTCTCTTCAGAAACCGAATCTTCATGCGTGAAACTTTGTGTGCTATTTCCAGTGATCACAACTGACATATTCATGTTAGGAAAGAGTGCAAGAATTTTCCGCGCAAGATTCCTTTAATAGCTCCCTGAATGCAACCCCCTCCCTTCACCGTGCCCACCTCGCTCACCATCATGGCGCTTTCTAAAGCATGTGTTTCTGAGAAGATCGTCACAGCTCAGCTCCGCCCATTTTTCTTCGAAGTGGCCGTCAAACAGAAAGGGGAAAGAGAGAGGGAGGTTGGGAAATGGTAATGGTAACAAAATAAAATTTAAGAAAAAGTGGGCGAGGACCCTGCAAACAGGAGGTCAAGTAGTCAAAATTGGTGGCGAGTAAAATATTAAAAGTGAAGGTGATGGTAGACCAGCAAAATAAATGAGGCACATAGCAGAATACTACAAAAAATGCCCTCGAATTAAGATGAGGCGATGGCTTAGATATGGTTTGAAACGGTTTTTATGACAGTCATTGGCCGTCAATGGTATAGGGGCGCTGGTTAGCATGGGGTGTCACCTCCCAACGCCTTACCACCAAAAGCGCGCGACAGTGTCATTAAATCCGCTCCGCCCGTCAGTGATCGCCCTCACTGCCTTCATAAACAAAGTCGGAAGATGCGCCATGGACAACCGGTAGACACTCAGGTTATGCTTACCCTCTTCAGGGGACGTATCCTATCCTTCCCTAAGGGGATGTATTCCCCGCCGCTGATTATATCCTAATTCTGGGGGAGAAAAAGTTGCGTCATAGGACCCGCCATTGACGCGTGATGTTGTAGCTACCCTCAAACGTTGCAGCACTCTTTTTCTGAGGGTCGCGCTGTCTGGAGTCTAGAAACGCAGAGTATGGTTGGTCCAATGACGCCTGTCTCCCCAAAGTATAGGGATATCCCACCATCGGTGTCCCCGTCCGATTTCCTATACCACATGCGTGAGCCAAAGTTCTACTGTCACCGTGAAGCCGCAACGAAACTGGTGGTATCCACACTTTGACGCCCCTTATCAGTTCTTATCAGTTGCTACCACTTTCTTTCACTCACCTTCTTGGTCCTGCCTCACCCCACATAATATTCATGAGTGCGAACATCCTACCGTCAATGCAAAGGGCGTTGCAAAACTGATGACGTTGGCATTCCGGTACCCATTATCAGCTCTTATCACTAGGATAGGATCAGCGGCTGGGGACGAGTCCCCCTGGAGGAAGGGTAGGATACGTCCCCGTGGTATAACAAGTTGTTTATTCTAACAAAAAAAAACTGACGAGCTTTGATGAATCAGTTCAGAAAAATAGCTGAATAGAGCTACAATAAATAAGAAAAACATAAGATGTTTAAAAATATTGTGAGACTTCAAATATTTCCTGCAGTGAATATGTCTAGGCGGTTCTATGCATAAAGTTTTCGAAACGCCACAGTGTCTCCAGCACATTCAGCAGATTGTAACGAGGATTAGAGGCAGCAAAATCCTAATAGTTGAATGAGAAACCTAATGTTCTTAGCTATTCCAATCAGGTGGAGTTCACACTATACGTTTTAGTGTACTGGGAGGTTCCGCTGCAACGAATAAGGAGTTTCATGTGGATTATCGGATTTAGAGATTCTGGATGGAACGATTCGGTGAATTAGCGACGCTTTTTTCCGCCGAGTTACCGAAACCGCCGATTTTATGCGCAAAGTGTAGTATATAGGGGCGGCTTAATTATTGAGTTGAGAGCGTGAATATCGTAGCGCTATCATACGGCAAAACGTTGTTTAAAACAAAAACCAAGAGCAATCCACCATAAAATAATCAGGTGACGTTCTCTTCTCACTATTTACGAACTTCGCATTCCATTCTCAAGAAATGACTGGAAATCAGAGATTTAAAGCGAGAGATTACGATAAAGTGCGTATGCAGCGTGGAAGTACATGCACCATTGGAAGCAGTAGTCAGGGGCCCAAGGAAACGAAATGTTGCGTTTTTGTGGTCAAAGGTGCGCTAGTTGCAGCGTACAAGGCTTGCCATTCCTTTCTGAGCCCCGCCACGGTCTGTGCTCCGCCCCCAGCAGCAGCGCCCTTCGATTGCCAATGTGACGAGATATTCCACTTCCAGAGTGTATCCTATAACTTTTCATGGGATGCGTGATCAATCAAAGCATGATGCTTGCTGAAATGATAGAGGCTATCAGCATAACATGTGCAAACGACCTCCTAATTGGTTGCTAGCTCGTCCATTATCGGAGGTCAACGGGCAAAGAAAGGGGTCCCATTTTGCGCCTTCTTGACGGATTTCTTTGCTTTTTTCGCCACTGGGGCATTATTCAGCATCTCCACTTCCACTATGAACCCAGTCCAAACTTATCGTAATCCCTCGCTTTGAAAAGGCACTGAGCCCGTTTTCAGAGTCCTCATTATTCTTCATTTATACGACGTGAAATTAAGCGTGGTGACATTATTAAGGATCGACTGGAGTAGGGTTCGATGATGATGATGGATTCTGAAAAACTCCTACTCTGGCAGTTTTTTTTTATAGATTTGTCGCACATCTTGAGTTTCCAAATTCTAAGCACCATATCTGAGTACATTTACAATATAGAAGAAAATAACAAACAAAGTTTTGTAGAGCGGAAGAAGTACTTTCAAAAGGGATATGTGATTTTCTGAGTATTTTTTTGTATTCACCGAATTTATAGCTCAAAAATGAAAACGCTACGATATTGTGCTCCAACCCAATAGATAGATCCATAAGTCTCTCATTAAGCATGACATATAGTATAACGTCAGAACATATAAGCTATATACCTATGCATTATGGCGAGCGGATAAATAGACTGCTCACATTAATCACTCTCCTACATGTGAGCAATACATAAGAACTTCTGAGACACTTGATTGCATACCTGTCTTATACACAATGACTAATGAGATCTAGCTGATGCTCGGTTAAGTCGTCCTTAAAGGCAATGGCCACGATTATCGGTATGCTACAAAAAGTAAAGTGTGCCTATTGCATACTGCAGAGACAAGTAAGGTGTCGAAGCAGACGAAGTGGGGATAATTTGTGACCGAAGGCCTGTTAGCTGTCACGCATGAAAAGACTTCCTCGGGCTACCTACAGCCGCCTTCGTGTACGGTACACACGCGTTGACGATAGTGACACCACTGCCATGGAATCGTTCATTGCCCAAAATCAACGGGCAAAGCAGGGGCGCCGCTTCGCAGCGGCTGTTTCCTTCTTCAGTGCTGATCCAATTGGCAGCTCTGTCTCCATTCTTCACCATCCAAACAAAATAGCGCACCCTCCCTTTTAAGGCAACACTTGTTCCATCCTAATGGCATTGAGGAATTGAAGGCTCGGATGGCTTCACAGGATTTGACTTCGTGCCTGTATAAGTTGCGAATGCGCGGCGCTGCACCTCCTTTCGAGCAGCTGTGCTAAGAACGTTACCAAAGTGAGGTGTTTTATTTCAAAATCCTCTCAAACGCTTTCTACGTTAGGTGAATCTATCGGTCAGTGTGAGGAACCTGAGGGTGTGATGGACCTCTCTGAATAAGTTCCTCCGCGTCTGTTCCCCTGGGATCTTGAACGATGAGTCTATTCGGGTTAAAGGAATCGTTCACAGAAAAGTCGTGTCTTCCTATCTGCTGGACTGCATCTGCCACGGTGGGAGGGACCGGAAGTGCTTCGT